>CACKRE030000537.1:17829-41327 GCA_902602495.3 Ectocarpus sp. CCAP 1310/34 | reverse complement strand
CATCAAATTGACGGTTTTGAAGAGCGTAATCGTACCGCCGCTAGAGTACGCCGGAGAAGTATGGGAAGGAAATAAGAAGGTAGTGAAAGAACTCGAGGCGGCGCAGATGAAAGCAGCGAAAATCATCAAAGGATGCTCCAAGCGCACAAGTAATGCACCCGTCAGGGCAGAATTGGGGATCCAANGTATATATGTCCAAGGTAGCGGATAAGGGCAAAGCACGAGCAGGGAAGCTGCATCCAATACTCGCAAACCGGCACCTCGATACACGCATCAAATTGACGGTTTTGAAGAGCGTAATCGTACCGCCGCTAGAGTACGCCGGAGAAGTATGGGAAGGAAATAAGAAGGTAGTGAAAGAACTCGAGGCGGCGCAGATGAAAGCAGCGAAAACCATCCTAGGATGCTCCAGGCGCACAAGTAATGCAGCCGTGAGGGCAGAATTGGGGATCCAATCCCTACGGTCGGGAAGAGACGCGAGGAAGCTGACCTGGCAGTTTCGCATGTGCCGGATGGGAGAAGAGAGGTTTCCTAGGATTGTATGGGAGGCGAAGTGGGCAAACAAAAAGAGGGGTAGGCAACCCACGGAATGGGTCAAGGTTGTAGAGGACGTATGGAAGGGGCTCGACATCGACGAAGATGAAACGCTGGAAACGGAGGGTCTACAGGGGTTCAAGGAGAAGATATCTGTTGCTTGTGCCGAGAGAGAAGAACAGAATCTGAGGAAAGAATCCAAGGATAAGGAGGGTCTAGAAGTGTACGGAATGTTGAAGGAAGGAATAGGGTTCAAGGACTACCTACATGGACCAATGGATGCAGGAACAAAGCTTAAGGTCAAATTCAGGACCGGGGACATAGGCCTTCGAGAACGTCGACGAAGACATAGGACGGTAGACGAGGAAGACGACGAGTTCAAATGTGATTGCGGCTTCGAATGCGAAGACCGTGTTTATGTAGTCGCGGAATGTCCGTTGTAGAAGGAGAGGGAATTGTACGTGACTGAGCTGGGAAAAATCGATAGGACGTACAGGGAGATGTTTGAGGCATGGAATAGAGAGGAAAGGACGGTAGCTGTACTGAGGCATAGCAGGTGGGCACAAAAGGCGGGAAGGGATATCGTTAGGATAGACAGACTAGGGAAGACATTTTTGAGCCACCTTTGGCAAAGTAGAAAGGAACGATTGGCCATCGGTGATCGGTCCTGTGGGAACGATGCTCCGTCCTCTCGAGGAGGCGTGGTCAATGGTCTAACCGCTAAGGCATGCAAAACATGAGAGTACGCGCCCCCCCCCCACTCATCCCCTCTTGAAGGAACACCGTGAATGTTAGTCTAAACCAAAACAACAGAAGCAAGCAGATTACGCAAGTGGGGGGCAGGGAATAAGAGGGAGAGAGCGACATGAACCCACTGTTTCTCATGCTCGCCGTCCTCTCCTGATATCTTCGCAACAAACTCCGCGGGGGTACTACGTCTCGCGAGGGTATGGAAGGAGGGAGACCTTGGCGTCATGATTTGCTGACTTTCTTTCACAGCGTTATCCACACGAACGCGCGTGCTGCGCGCAGGGTGGATCGCTGCCCAACCGTACTACTCACATAACACACAAAGGAAGAGAATTAAGACTGAGACAAAATGACAAGGGGGTGAAAACACAAAAAAAAAAAATCAAGGAGCGGACGCGACTCGCAGCGATACTCGTCATTTTCCCGGATGACATCACGGCAGAGCGGAGGCAGGAAAACACGCTCACATACAGCAAGAAGGCAGCAAGGCGACTCGCGAGCAAGCCGTACATAGCGCGCAAACAACGGCGCCGCAGAGAAGGAGGACAAAAAGCGGAAACCAGGTTCCCCTAACCGTTTCATACATCGGCACCTGAACCCTACTTGTCGCGCGCCAGAACTATCGCCATCAAGCACGAGGATCACGCAGTGCAACTGCTACTTACTGCAGTAGGATACAACCGTTTAAGGTTGTGCAGCAGCAAAAACACAAGACAGCCAAGCAGCGGTTGAAAGCCCCACTCCCACAAAGCCACCGACAAGATCTCTTCGCGATAGACGCGTCACGGTATGACACGAGTCAAGGAAACAGCTTGACCCACAAGACCACAACAGGTCTATCTTCGCTTAGAAGCCCTCGCCCCAGTCCTCTACGTCTTCGTAGTTGGACTCGTCCATCTCGGCGAAGTCCACCCTCCAGCGAAGGATGCCGCCAATACCGCCGAACCCCTTGCAGAACTGGCTCCCCTCTTGAGATCTATCCACGAAAAAAAAAGGGGGGGCGCGGCGAAAACGGCGAGTTTTTGAGCCAAAGGGCTTGAGACAGGGCAACACCTGTGGTGAGGACAGCGGACAAAGATCCACGTGGGTGTGTGCGCGAGAATAGGATGAACAAAGTTCTCGATATATGAAGAGCACAAGACGGGAGGGTGTGTGTGAAGAAGATAGAAACCTAAGGTGGTGCGGAAGAGGGGGAAGGGAGCAACACGAGGATGCATGCATACATGTGTCTACGAGCGGCTGCAAAGACATACCGGTTGGTGATGAACTCCAAAGCCGCTCCGAAGTTCTTGTAGTTGTTGGCAATCCACTCCACCAAGGACTGCTTGTCGGTCACCTCCAGCTCAACGCCAGTCTCCGTGTCGTGGAAATGGGTGTCGTTGTTTTCCTGGAAAAAACAAGAAAAAGTAATAGAGACCGGCGGAAGAAAGCGTCAACACGCGCGAAAACATGAGACTGTACCATGAGCTCAGAACGAACGGAAAGGACAGCAGCTTGTGCGTCCAGAGACAACATATGTGATGGCACCCAGCATACGGAGACAAGAATACAATGTACTACAAGCAAGTCACACGCGTGCAGGCGCTTGCAAGTGTGATTACGAAAAAGGCGGAGTTGGGAACGCTTGTCAGCGTGCATGACTTGGGGCCAACATCGATTTAACTCACTAAAAACTGCGTCAACACAAGATCAGCACCAAGTGAACGAAGCAGGAGGGCAACTTCGAACGAATGGCCGCTGGTACTGCCGCGACACCTGCACCACCGAAAACATTTCCTACAGGTCCCCAGCTTCAACACTATCATTTCCAACAACTAGAGCAATGGCCGTTTGAGTTACCTGCTCTGGAGTGAGATGGAGCACTTTTTCCTCCCCAGTGCTGTTGTTCCGCACTTCCAACCTGAAACGAAACAAAACCACCAATAACAACACGAGGCAGCCACAAGAGGTGGGCACATGCACGGGAGGAAAGGCCCACAACCCAGCATTGCCAACCTGCTTGCCTCGTCGACCCACGGGCTCTGCCAAGAATGGAGGGATGCGCCATTACTTCAAATTTCATCTTTTCCGCAAGAGTACCATCCTTTGGATATTACAACTGCGGCCAAATCGACACCACGAGATCGAACGCACGGTGAGAATTCTGACTCCGGATGAAAAAATGCACCCGTACATCAGTGTTCATCGAGAGGTACAAGTTGTTCCGCACAACTTTCAACGAGTCTCATTGGATTCCAAATCTTCCCGCAGTTTGTGACATGCAAGAATAGAGGCGCTACCATGCTAAACGAGGATCATATCGATGCATGCATACCGTGCAAGTACCTGTTGATGTCGAGATTATCCCACACGATGAGGGTCTCCACCGCCCCCAGATCTAGCCCCTTCAGGGTGTCGTCCACCATGAAGCAGTATTTGCCCGTATCCTGGTTGATCTCGTCGAAGTACTTCTGCAGCAGTCGCTTCTCCTGCAAAAATGACATGAGATGAGACCAAACCCACGTCACGGAGGGAAAATGCCAAACTTGATATGCATACAAGAACGGAAACGGTATACAGTTTGCTGACGCGTGTGGGGGTGATGACTGATCTCGATCAAGGTCATGTAGTGAGTTTTTGCTTTCCCGGCACGTCATGTATGTGTGGCCAGAATTCCAAGGTGCATGAAAGAAGTACAACCTAGCGCCAGTACGAGCACTGCCATACTTTTTGAGTTTCACAAAAAGAGGGTACAAACATAAAAAAATCCCTGTGATATCTACCTTTCACCTGTGACACCTCCGCCGATACTGTAGACGGGGTGGGACGCAATACACACACTACCAAGTTCTCCAAAGACAAGACAACATGTCAACGGATGACAAAGTAGTCGGGGCTCCAGAGAGGCACATTCATGACATGCAAGATAGGATAGAATGTAAACCCGACAAGGCTGGTTACAGGCTGGCCTAGATCGGCCTCAACAGCATAATACTAGTAGTATCGACGCACCTGCACGAGCTTGACCGATCCCAAAGTCTCCGCCGAGAGCTCGATGGCCTGGTTGAACCCGGCCTCCCCGCCGTATGACACATCCACCATTTTGATCACGTTCTTCAACAGCCGAGGGTCGAACAAGTCGCTTCCCTGCCGCGCACATCAACATCCACCAACGCCATCATGCCAAGACACTTGCTGATTACACAAAACAGAAAAAAAAAGACCGACAACAAACGGCACCATGAGAGTACCATGCCCCCAGCATGGATTGCTCTCTTGTCTTGTGTTGCACATATATTGTACATGTTCGAGGGAGATTCGAACGGCGTTGTCTGCCGAACAAACACCCCCCATTTTCAGAGGTCAGATGAGAAAGTGAAAATGACGACGGCCGGTTCTTTTTCCATCTCTTGGCGGTGTCGCAGACTAAGATTTATTTGCACCTTGAAAGCTTGTACATGTATTCCCGCAACACTCATCAGGTCGGAATATTCGGTGTGGTTGAAGCCCGAGCGCAAATGCATGAAAAGGTACTTGGCACATTGCTACTCGAATGGTGACAGTAGGAATTAAATACACAAGGATTGCCCTGCTTCTGACACGTATCCAAGCTTTCATTCTGATGAACGGATGGCAAAAAAACACGCTTTCACGTCACGACGACAATCCTTGAGACCTCAAACTGGGGTACTTACTCCACGGCAGAAAGACAAAAAACGAGCACGGTATACAGCAGGGTATACAGCAGAAGCAGCACTTGCACAACAAGCACATTAGTTACAAAAATAACCACATCGACACGACGTGTGCTCGTGTCAGCAGATCAAAATTGGCACCGTTGTTCCTCGTTAAGCAATGCTTGAATCACCTGCAACTCATTCTTGAACTCGGCGCTACCGGCGAGCACGAGGCCGGCGCAGTTGCACTTGTTGTCCGTGATGAAGAATTGCGTGGCGAACTCCGCCACCTGTTGCATTTTTCACAACACAGCAGCCGTAGAACGAGGACATAACGCAACGCAACCAAACCTGTACTCTCCTGTGTGAATCATCCCGTATATTCGTAAATCTCTAAAATTTGTCCCATGCTTATGATAGACGGTACTTTCCACGTCCTTTCCTCCGGAACGCGAGTGACTCTTGAACTGTGACACATCGCACAAAACACCGCAAACACAACGCTGGCCAAACACAAAAACGACTCTGACCTTTGAAATGGCGTATTAACTCCTTTGTTAGCATGCTCCCACCTTCCGGACGTAGTTGTGGCGCTTCTCCAGCCGAAGACGCGCAAAACGTAGTGCGGACTGACCACCACGGCCGTGCTTCTTGGGAAGGTCCACGCTGAACTTGTGCAGGACATCTCGTGTGCTGTCGCGCGAGGGAACGCAAGGTACAGCAAGCGTCAGAGATGGACCAGGCACGCGTGCACAGAGCAAACACGCAAGGCACACGTGAGTCGGTATCATCCCTTCGCCAATGACTGCTTCGCATTGGTTTGGAGCGCTGGCTGTAGAAGGAACCTCTTACGAGCACGTATATCTGCTGCCACGTCCCAAAAGATGATGCCCCTTGAGCCGATTGTTCAAGATATCCAACCGGTAGTGTCTCGTGAGTTTCGCGTCCTTTAGTTCTCCTTCTCACCTTCCCTGTAGAGTGCCGTACAGGGTGCCGTTACCGTCCATGACGATGAAACCGAACCTCTCGTCGTCCTGAAGAAGCTCGTCTAACGCCTGCATATCCAGTGAGACGCCAAACATATTTTAGCACTATCGCATCGTTCAAGACGTACCGCCTGCCGTGAGCAAGGAGAGTATGAGGTGGCGACAAAGGAAACGAAACAAATCCACGCCTAGACTACAAGCAGGGAGGTGTATATGAAGAAAGCAAGTGTCGTTAATGAAAAACAACTAGAGACCCGATTAAAAAAAAAAACGCATCGGTAGAAAGTGTGTCCGGGATTTTTGTCCATCGGGTAAAATGTACCGGGTGCCAGGCATTGGGGTAACGATGCATCTTCCCTGTCTACAGTTGTACGTCACTTCCGAACCGCCTGGGAAACAACGGCTGTTCAACCAGGAACACATACGGACCACGTGAAACGGTCTCGGTATTGCACCGTTGATGACGCCACCAAAAACAAGAACCAGAGCCGGTGGCCCCGGAAAGCCTAGTTGGTTCGTCGCAATTCTACATAGGTAGCATCCAGGGTCACGGGTTCGATTCCCGGCGTAAGCGAGCTACTCTTGCCAAAACAAAAAAAACTTGTTATCTCGCTTCCGTTCCTGGCTGTGCAGGTGCTATTTAATTCGTGTGCACACTTTGACGGATGTTTGACGGATGAGATTGCTGCACCCTTCTCGCGTTAGAGATCGAACGCACGCACCGCCGTAAAGGAGCGTAGGGGGGCTAAGAGGAGTAATCCTTCTGCGTGACTCTGTTCGTCAGATACGCGGTGTGTGAGCGCTTCCTTATAAGTCACGGCAAAAAAAAACTAGGTCCACCCACGCAACCAAACCGACGACTACGCAACTTTACATGTTACTGACAGGCAGCAGCGACGAACCGTCCCTACATTGCAAGTGCTTCTATCTGCCCAAAAGCATGTGTGGGCGGAGTATTGTTTGACTGACCTCGGTGTGGAACTTGTTGTCGCACAGGTAGAGCGACGTGTTGATGGCCTTGAACGGCTCGAAATCCAAGTTCATCCGCTTTTCCTTACCCTCGTCCGTGACGATCGTCCCGCAGTAGATCACCAGGCCGTTCGGGGGAACTCGAGAGTAGAGTCTGATACACACACAAACAAAATGATGGCATTAGTCTAAGATATCTTCTCTCTAAAGCGGTACGTCACGCCGCCGCTGTTTCAACATCGTGGTGGTAGGCGAAGAGAATCAATCGGATGCGGTGGTAGACGAAGAGATCAATCGGAGCCCGATCGAGAGAATACCGTAGCTTGGTGCAACGACGGCAAGGAACACACGATAACTCGACTAGCTAAATACGTCGACATCAATCGGAGATGAAACGGTTGTATGCACATCTCAAGTACTAACGTGTCAGAGATAAGACCAACGCGCAACGTATTGGCGCTGATTCGCCTCGGCATATCTGTTCCATTCCACCGCAAACCAGTGTATTTCAACTATTAATAGACAGCAGCACAGGTTCGGGTGTCACCGTGTAACACTCATAATTGCGAGCTACAATTGCGCCATGATACAGTAGGTGTCCCGATATAGTGCCGGTATGTGTCCAGGCGATTTGACCGGCATATGCGGCACCGGCACTATTCAGGATTGTGCCTGAAAAGTGCCAAACCGGCACTATTCAGGGCCCGAAAATCCCTTTACAGTGCCGGCTTGGCACTATTCAGGTCTGTTCGACTTCAGAGTGCAGCGCTTGCGCTTTGCGGGGCTGACAGAGTACCAAAGGAACGGTACTTGGATCAAGTGAGGTGGGCGACGTGGGCGGGCTTCATTGAGTTTCGTGAGGCTCTTGNATATGCGGCACCGGCACTATTCAGGATTGTGCCTGAAAAGTGCCAAACCGGCACTATTCAGGGCCCGAAAATCCCTTTACAGTGCCGGCTTGGCACTATTCAGGTCTGTTCGACTTCAGAGTGCAGCGCTTGCGCTTTGCGGGGCTGACAGAGTACCAAAGGAACGGTACTTGGATCAAGTGAGGTGGGCGACGTGGGCGGGCTTCATTGAGTTTCGTGAGGCTCTTGGACTGTCGAAAACACGGCATTGGTCACATTAAATTTAACTTGAATGGCCAGATAGATTTGTTGCACAGCAGTTATTCTCTTCCCACCTCAGCGCAAGCACTCGTAGTTGCTGCTGCCTTTCAACCGTAGACTGTGCTGCCCAATAAAAGTTCACCTCGCTATCAAATAATTATGTGTTGTATTGCGAGAAGGCCGTAGCACTATTATTTTTCAGGCAAAGTTGAAGGCACCCTTGGACAGCGAAACAAAAAGACGCCCATGCATGCACCCGATGTACATTTGGAGGTAAAACATGGATGGATGTAGTGCTCCTTACATGAGCGCACACAAAAAAAGCAGATGAAACCTAAAGAAGGGGTGAAGATGATAACGAACTCCCCTGTTCCCCCGACAAAAAGCTAGATGGAAGACGAAGCCTTCAGAAGCAAGGAAAACGACTGGCCAACCAACGACGTCGTCTGTCTAAGTGCGGTCATCAACAGAAAATATTTGTTTCTCAAGGAAATGAGGGGGTGTCATGGAGGAGGCTGAGCTATTCTCTGGACAAAAGACAGAAATGGTAGCAACCGAGAGAGGAGAACTACGTGACTGCCAAGGTTTACTACTTTTGAACACGCGTGCGTGTGTTCGGAGTGTTTTCATCCTTCCTTCTTAGCAGTATAACCTTATTTACCACCACCACTATTCCATTCTTCACTGCCATCTTTGCACTATTTTTCGGGCGTTCATCTCTGGATTCTGCGCTCCTGCGGCGTTTGTTGTGAGGGAGGTCATTTCGCTCGAAACTCTTGTTGTTCCCCTCGACGCCATACTTTCCTCCTGCATCATCACTGCTATCCTTGGCTATATTTTCCATATCCATCCTTCGTCACTACCGCCATCTTCCTTTTCGCTCGCCTCACAACTGAAATCCCAGCCTATTGATTGGTGGAGCCTAGTCGAACGGTAAACCGTGACATTTGAAGACGTCACGCGTACCGAGAGAAACCAAGCTATACTTGTAGCTCGAAGGGAAACCGTCTCCGAATTCTGTTGGCGTGGAAGGCTTGAGGCGAAAAAAGGCCGTGTGGGGTGTGTGAACCGGCACTATTGAGGGGTTCGATAGTGCCTGAACCGGCACTATAGCGGGCAGCTCTCAATAGTGTCGGTTTGGCACTGTTCAGGCCTGTGTCTGTGTCAAGAAAATTTACCGGCACAATACCGGACTTTGGGCACTATTCAATTGGCACTTTATCGGGACACCTACTGTATTGGTGTTTGATCGCTCAGCCAGTTCTTGCTATTCACACGACGCATTTTGCGTTCAATCTCTTCCTTTCATTCTTTGACATCCTCGCGATCGGGGTAGGTATTACAGGCAGTAGAAAACACAGCACACAACACAACCAACAGCTTTGCAAAACACTTTCAACAAGATATCTCGACTCCACGTACTGATTCGGGCTTGTATGCATACACCCAGACACTATTGCTGCTATGGACACCAACAACGAAACCATACATCGCTCAGTCGATATCCTTGACATTCACATGACACGTTGTGCGTTCAATCTCTTCATTTTATTCTTTGACCGCGATTGTACGTTTAAGCAATGGTGAACGTTACACAAACACGCCAGCAATCAGCAGGCACAAACACAAGCAGAACGACGACGACGTTGTTCAACACACAAACAAGAAGCGCTAGTCCGAAGCACATAGCAGTCGAACAAACTTCTCAGGCAGGCGATTGAAACAGTTGCATTTCTACCTGTATGCTACCGCGATTTTTCGCTATTGGACCCATAACAACAACGGTCTCGCCGACCGTCCAGCTATGTCTCCCTCTTGTGTGCATGGAGACAGCACCATAATTGTTGCCCGAGGTCTTCACTCCCCGAGCACGCACTCTGACAAACCGCCCGAACCCAACCCTGGGACACAAGACGCGGAAAACACGACTAACAGCAGTAAAACAGCCCACTATTCCTCTTCTTCTCACTTGAGCCTCTGCTGTGTGGATGTGATGGCCGACAGCACGGACAGCTTGTTTACTCGGGACTTGATGTTGGTGGCAGTGCCGTATTCGTCCGCGAGCATCTTGCCAACTCTCGCGATCTGATGCCGGACAGGCAATAAGAGAACAACCAGCAAAAGAGCGAGGGAGAGAGGAGAGGTCAACGAGGCAAACATAGAAACCAGTAGACGAAAGAGAGAGAGGAGAGGTCAAGGCCGGAACGACATGAAGCCCAACAGGTCTTCGGATGCACCCCTCTGTGAAGCGAAAGCTTTCGATGACAACCAATGGTGGCAAGATATATAGCAACATGATAACGTGCTGCCACGAATCCACCACGCAACAGTGCAAAAGCTGCAGCGTTAGAGCAGAGACAACCGCAAACAGCTACAACAGTAGTGCGACAGCCGGGAGAACCCACACCAATAGTAAGGACAAAACCAAACGTAAGTAGGCATGATTGGAGCACTACCCCAACACTCAACGTAGGGTTTGGACAATGCACAAAGTGGCGCGGGAGCAAACCAAACGACCGCCTTCGACGACACACAGGGCAGTAAGCCAATTCGACGTGTTGACCCAACCGCACCTGGTCACCCGGCGGAATAACCAGCGAGATCATGCTCGTTCCGTTTCTGTCGAGCATCGACGACAGAGGAGCAGACGATAGCGCAGGAACATACACATGAGAACAGGAGGGAAACAGAGCAAGACGTTCCGTACTGTGCCAAGGCAAAGCCTGTGAAATAACATCGTCTCTCTTGTTGTCCGTGAGAAAAGCTTGCTAGGCCGGCGGCGGACACAGGGTCGTTCTCAATATCGCGGAAAATTGAAACTCCCCAAGTTGCCTTGACAGGGTTCCCGATAGTCTTATCAACAGAGTTCGCTCAACGTATGTGTGGGGAGGGGGGATGCGGGGAGGCGCGCGCATGGGGGTTGCTCAACCAAGACTTGTGCAGCGTGTGGAGTATTAGTACAGGATCACGTGACATCTCAAGTCGGAGGTGGTGAAACACACAACACACGCAATACAATCACAGCAGTACGACACAAGGACAAAACCAGACAAAACAAAAACTCGTCTGCTCGTTGCGCAGAGCGTTACGGCAGTAGGGGCTAGCGAGGTGGAACGGGAAGGAACAAGACTAGACAGCAGCATTGGTTAGCCCCTGCTGTACTGGGTACCGGAAATATTATCCGCACATCATCCAATAGAAGCTGGCTCGGGCAACAGCACCACCGGGGCGGGCGGGCGATACAACAGCCACTTTTCCTTCGGCCTACACCGAATACAAAGCCAGACTTGTCGAGAACTGGTAAGTATATAGGGGACGTGACGATGGGGTGATGCGACCGGCCGTTCCCGAATGCGCAGGTGCCAGCCATCAACCAGCACGTGCGTGGTCAGCAGGTCCGCAAGGAGGCACGTGAGGAGCTTAACGAAATGAAGCCAATCGCACGAGAAGGAGACAACCATACCAGGCAAAAATCGCAGCGCCTATGAAACCACGAAAAGTGGCAGCACCAGCGACTGCATCATCAACATCAACATCAACATCAACATCGACCGACAACAGCAGTACCACGGGAAGCAATAAAGCGATACCACCCACTGCGACAGAGTAAAATAGTCCGCTCACCCGCGAGCCTTCTGCAGGGACTTGATCAGCTTCTTCACCTTCCAGATCTCAACCTGCCTGTCCCCCTGGTCCACCTCGGGCATGCTCTTGTGAGACATTTTGCAAACGCCAACAAGCAGGCACTGACAAGCCTTCTCTCCAAGCTAGCGCGGCCCGCTGCCGACGCTCACTCCCGCCCCTGCTACTGCTTCTTTTCGTTTGCCCCTTCTCCGCTTTCCTCTCCCTGTACCCCCTCCCCCCTCCCCCCACCAACAAGACGCCTCCGTTCTTGTCGTGGCGAAGCAAGCCCCTGCTGTGTCCTGCTAGCAACCATTTTTAGAAGGCACCACACAAGGATAGGGACGGGGCGGGGGGGTCAGTCAGTCGTTCCTCGCTGAGTCTTACAATTACAGGTTCATTGAAACCGTGCATCAAGGGTGAGTGGAGACATCATTCGTGGCGAGGAGTGCTGTAGGTGCATTCTCACAGTGAAGGCATGAATCAAGATATCGCATTTTCGGTTCCCTGTGGAGGTCCCTGCCGCATGTTGATGCAAATAAAGAGACCTGCACACGTGTTTGCACGTACCGAGGGCTCTCTCGCCTTTCAACACAAAAGTGTTGGCACGTAGCGAGGGCTCTCTCGCCTTTCAACACAGAAGCACCGCACTATCGGTGTACATGATGGGTACTCCCACACCACCCTCGGAGTGCAACCGTAAGAGTCGACAACATGGCGAAAATATACCCTCAGCCTGTGGTAGCCAGCTTGGCAGACGGGCAAAGAGACGGAGCTCGCCGAGCATGCACACTTGCACATGCGCTATTGTATGCTACAGGCAATCGGCAACAGGAGAAGGATGAGATGCGAATGATAGCTCATCATGTACCACGAGGCGAGCGATGGTGTCAGGAGGAGGAGTGAAATCATTTCTTCTGATCCATCACAAGGATTCGCAGCAATCCAAGTCTGTCTCGCTATGGTAAGGTCGAGCTGGGTGTACTTCCTTGTACCACGGATTGATGGAGTACTTATGATCGTGATCATCCACATGATCTTCGCGATCTGTACACGCCAAGGACACATCTTGCGAGACTGGCATTTTGCAAGAAGCGGCGGTTTTCTACGATATTGGTTCATTTTCATACCAGCGGCTACCATGTCAACACCCCAAGCCAGCCGGGGGTCGCCCAAGGCGTGTTGGCTGGCCCGTGCACATACTGCGCTGTCGACAGAGCCGTCGTTTTGACCATGCAGAAGTAATCGACAAAAGTGCGCGAACCGGTGCCCAAGGTTCTCCTGGCGTCGCCTGCTGAGCCCCAAAAGGGATCGATCGACCAGCAACCACAAGCACCACACATGGTACACGCGCGACAGAGAACTACACCAGGGGCTGGCAGAGGCAGACACAATAGGAAGCCCCTCACTGCTGAGACGTCCGTCATTATTTTTACAAAATGTTTTTGTTTTTCCGGCGGCGTCAGCGCAACGGCACAGCAGGTGTCCCTGCCCCGAGCTGCAAGCAGAAGCTTTGAATTCATGCACTTTCAACACCAGCGCACACACCACGTAAATCAGCGGGTCCACGCCGACACCGACTCCACAGGATGTCCGAGAATAAAAAGCCAGGTGAATACGGAGAAACTGGAAACACCTTTCCACCTCCCCAACCGCTTTCCCCGTCTCCAACACGACAAGCAACAGCTCCGTCTTCGCTCTCTCTCTTGGCGTTGCCCCAACAGCAGCAGCAGCGAGCCGCTCTGCTGTCAACCTCACCTTTTCCGAGCGGATCCAACACACCGGTTCTTCCAGTTTTCTTGGAAGAGGCACGCGCGAGATTCCACCGTTCTCCAGCTGCAACGTGTTGCCTGGGGGAGTTAGTGGCTAGATAGGGCGGTTCAGCGGCGGGTGTGCGCAAGCAGGAGCGAGAGAGAGGCAGAACAGCGGCAGGCCTTGTAATGACCGTAAACGAGGCAAAGGGGGGCATCGCCAATAGGAACATTGCATAGCTGGAGGGGTGCGAATATCAACCTCCCGCCACAGCCGGCTGGTGTGGTCGGAGAACATCACATCAAGCCAACCAACAACAGGAAGGAGCAGCTCGAAGCAACCAGATACGGAGCAAACATAGCAGCTTGGTACGTGTTGAAGCGAGGCGTGAGGTTAATTGTTCCTTCATGTGCGGCATATGTTGGTGCTGCGAGCTTGTGGAACTGTTTTGCAGCTGCGGTTTTTTGGTGCATGTTGCCCCACGAAAACAGAGTGACGTTGTCTTAGCACCCACTATTGCAATAGGTTGACAGGTACACCGGACGCTTTGCTCTCCAAATACCTACCCAGTAGGGCACCCAGCTGTGCAGGACCTTAGCTCTATCACACAATACGCCCTGGTCTACCAATATTACAGGGAGGATCTGTAGAATACAAGTCCGTTCAATACCGGCCACCAAGTAGGCAAGCTACTGCTGTAGACACGTGCCGAGAGCTGGTTGCTCCTTTTTCGATATGGTACATCTCTACGTTTAGATGCTCTTGATGTTGCAGGAACTCTCGAGTGATCTTGTTACTGCTGTATCATTGCTGTATCTCTGCATGAGCATACAAGCAATGGGGCTTGACTGGCACTGATTGCCACCCTTCGGATCCTGTTGCTCATGCACATAGTTTCTTCCTTCGATTTTTGCTGTCCTTGCTACATGTCGAAGCTGACACATGGTGTGCCGAGCTGAGGCGGTGGTTGTTCCTCTACAATGTAGCTACACACATCACACATGCCTCAAGAGCCAACTGTGCATGTATGTAGCACACGGAGACCTTTACGCCTTTACCTGCTGCGCACGTGTGCAACGGCGAGCATGGAAATGCAGGTGGCGGCAGCTGCAGCGGCAGATGGATCAAACCTACTTACAGCAAACCACAACAAATGCCGTAGCACGCCCTCCATGTTACAGGGTGTTGGTCGACACGTGGACTCCCTCGGTACGCCGAGCCGATGATTTGTTGGCCATCGCTTGTACCCAGTGCTATCGACGGTTGCATGCGGCTTGTTGCTCGTGTGCATGTTGAGAACGATAATAGTAAATAGTTGGAGGCACGCAACTGTAGTGTATGCATAGCCAAACACAAAACTGGATGATACAACATGTGCACACGTTACACTTCCTGCATCGACCATTATTCGAGGGTTCAATCCATGCCTTGACAACCAAGCACAGCATTGGCAGCTATGCCCTTTGATCTCGCTCTTTCTCTCGTGTCTGCCCTTGGTCTTGATCCCAAAACTCGAGGAGCTTCATCTTCTTCGTCCTTTTCCGCCGTTCTTTTCCCGTTCCCAGCTCCGCAATCAAGCAGGATCAAGACGCGACTGGAGACAACGCGTCAGGCGGCGCAGGGTCGACTTATGCTCGACTCGCGAGAAGCCGCTGGCCTGGTAGATGCTCGCGCCTCTGTCTGCATTCTGCCGTCAAGGAATACGCAGGGCCCAAAGGATGCTCGCCCAAGGCGTGTGCGCGCACCAGGAAGGGGTGCAACGGATGTGAGCACGGGAAGCATTTGCCGTGGGGGGGTATGCGGGAGCGGGAACGGTGTCGACAGACATTGCCGATTACCTTGCGGCTCAGCGTCCTCCTCTACTTTCCTGCTGGTGATCTATATGCTGCTGCCGCACGCTGTGAACGGCTTTGTTCCCGTTCCTAGCCCTTCACTACGGCGACAGCCGCGGGGGCATGACGGCCTTCGCAGCGGTGGTAGGGCCGGCTTGCCGTCCGCAACGCTCGGGGCATCGTCATCGGCGCGAAGAGTACCGTTTTCGGCACCCCCCGCCGGTAGCGATGGCCGCGCTACTTTCAGCGATTGCCATACTAGTAGTCGGCACTCCTACCAGTCATCAATTCCAATGTCTTCGTGTACCTCGGGCGGCCAGCAACAACGCCGCCGCCGTCGCCTCTCAAGCTTGGCTCCAGCATCAGCGGCAGCAGAGGGCGCCCCCGAGTCCACCGGCATCAGTGGAAGCACGGCCGCCGCCGCCGGGGGGCGAAATCGGCTGAGCGCCGTTAGGCTCGCAACGGGTAGGGTATTTAGAGGCGTGGTAGCGGCAGCGCTTCGGGCGGCGACGCCCGCGCGCTGTCGGCGCGCCGCAGGCGGCGTGCTGGTGTCGGCCGCGGCGTTTTGTGTTCTCAGGCGCCCGGCGACGGCGGCGGCGATCGGGGGCGCGGCGGTGCAGCGTGGGCGGGCCCTGGTGGGCATGATACCGTCCTCCGTGGGAGCGGCAGCGGGGGGTGTGAAGCAGGAGATGACGCTGGAGTCGGTGGCGCCCAAGCTGGCGCTGTGGTTCACGTTGTTCGTGACGTCGGCGGCGTTCCACTCGGCCGAGATCGCCATCACCACGCTCTACCCGTGGAAGGTCAAGGAGTTCGCTGAGGAGGAGGGCATGGACAGCCCGTTCCAGGTATGTGTTCAGCACCGAGCAGGGGATGGGGGGGGATGCGCATAGCCGTGCATGCCGTAGCCGTTAGACCATTGATCTCGCATCCCTACAAAGCCGGGACGGAGCACGCCGGCTTCTCACCGGACCAGGCTCTCACATCACCAAGCACAAAGCGCCGTGAGGTATTCGGCGAGTCGCATGGAGGGTGCGCTGCATCCTGCTAAGGGTGTTTGGCATCTTGTGCTTGCTTGCTTGCGTACGGATGACAGCTGCGTATGACTTAATTTTTTTTCTGGTGCTTTCACTTCCACAGCGATGCCGAATGTTATCCTGCGGGCCACGGAACACGGGGATCAAAGCAGGAAATCACGTTGTTCCCAGTACTGTATACGCTCTTCGGACGTGTACTTCTTGGCAAGGCACGGGCAGCAGACGCGGTGTATTTCTTGTCCCTCTTACTTTTCTTGTTCACCACAAGTCTCATGAAGTCGGTCCCTCTCTCCCAACGGTCGGTTTGGGAGTTTTCAAAGTATTAGACCTGCCCATGCTGGCATGATACGTATGGTGCCCACTGTGTGTGTGTTGGGTGCTCGCAGGCATGTGAAATGCGGGGGCGCCCACGTTGGAGTTGCCGCTATCGGGGGTGTGAGATACCCCAAAATGCGGCTGTATGGGGCGTCGTCCTGTATAGGGGCATATTGCCGCTATAGAGGGTCGAAAGTGTGACAGGAGACTTTGATGCAGCTTATCGGTAGTTCCACTATTGAAGGTGCCGCTATGTCGGGTCATATACTGTATTCGCTTTTTGACTTCAGCTGATGGTCGTTTAGGTGTGTGTAACTCAGGCGCAAGATTGTTAGATTTATCGTGTTGTTATTGTCGCTAATGTGGTTATCGCCAAGTCCGTATACTCCTCGAGTGATCTGACGTGTTATCATCAACCATCAACCACTCAGCGGCAGCCTGCGCGTCCAGCGCCGTTTGTTGGGCCCATTGGTACTTGGTGTGCGTTGGAGCTTGTTTCTTGTGGGCTTGCCCACTGGTGTGTAGTGCCGAGTATTTCGTGGTGTTGGTTGAACCTGCCTAGCCGGCACGTGGAGCGTTCTCGGTGTAATAGTCGTTCAGTAGCACCAGCAGCTGCGAACACGCGATAGATAGATGCGTGCTCACCCGCTGTCTCTCTCGTGCTCAATGGCAGGTACTGAACAAGGACATCACCAGGGTGCTGACGACGATCCTCATGGCCACGACGGTGTGCACAATCTACAACGCCGCGCTCTTCACAAACCTCGCCATACAGGTACCGAAGTGTTGACTGCCCGTGAGATCATCCCGGCATTGTGTTGGACGGGTGTTTTGGACGTCATGGCAGTCGTCGGTCGATCTGCGGCGTTTATGTACCACATCAAGCTGTCCGATTTGTGATGTCAGTTTTCATGTTCGTAGGTTCGCGGGGGTAACGCATGTCCTGCTCAGCAGTATTTGGGCACGCTATCGTGACCCCGGGAGTTGTGATATTTCTTCCTGTCTCCTTTTGTGGGTGTCTTCGTTGTTTCTGCTTCACCCATGGCAAGCAACCCATGGGGAAGTGCTCAGGTTAAACCCTCAAGAATTTGCGTGCTTCCCTGTCCCTTGTTGCAACTTGTGTTGTTGATAATAGATGTTCGGGTCAGCGGGACTGGCATACGCCACGGCGGCCCTCACGGTGACGACTCTGTTCTTCGGGGAGCTGGTGCCCAAGGCCCTGGGCGTCAACAACGCGGAGGTCGTGGCGCGGCGGGTGCTACCCATCATCATCGTGCTCTCCGTCGTCCTCAACCCGGTCGCCAAAACCTTCACGCTTATCTCCACGGTACGGCTTCTCGGCATCTGTGTGTGTGTATGTGCTCTGCTGTTTCAAGCGCCACCCACCCCTTCCAGTCGCAGATGCAGCCACGACGGCCTGAAAAGGCGGATTGTTTGTGCACCGGCTTTTTGCCAACATGGTCGATTTGCGTACATGATCGTCCTGGCCGAATGATTCGCCGCTCTGTCCCGTCCCGTCCCGTCCCGTCCCACAGCTGATGCTGTCGATGCTCGGGTTTAAGTCCACCGAGACCGGGAGAGTGTCCGAGGAGGAGCTGCGGCTTATCGTAACGGGAGCCAAGATGAGCGGCGGCATCGAGAGCCAGGAAGGGATGATGATCGAGGGCGTGCTCGACCTACAGGTGGCTCATGACCCACCGACCTATTAGTAACGACCTTTGTTGTTTTTTTTCTTGGAATGTTACGTCGCATTGCTACCGTAGGTTGCATGACGTAAGATACCACACCCCCTGGAGCGATTTTTAAAGCTCGATTACTCCACGACTAAGAAGATGCCGAAGGCAAACGAAAGTGTTCGGAAAGTTATCGACGAGACGATTCCAACTCCGCCCTTTTCGGCACCGTCATTGATTTCCCAGCCGAGTAATCAAGCTTTTGGAAATCGGCCGAGGGGGTGTGATATCTTATGCAACCCATGGTATGTACCTCAACCTTCACGAAGCAGTTTATTGTTTCAGCCTGGTGGCTCGTCCTACCCCGATGCTTTGCTGGCTGGTGCGTTTCTCGCGCACTTCTGGTGGCTGCTTTCATGCAGCGCCTGAGCTGGTGATGCGAGCGAACTGCTTGCCAAGCTCTGGCTTTGGTTTTGTGGTCAGGTGGACTTGAAACAGCCCGCCTTCATGGCTTGCTTTGTGGGCGCCGAGGTGTGTGCATCTGTGTTTCCGGTTGTGTTTTTCGTTTTAGATATGCTCGGTGTGTTGCGATACAATAGTCTTCGACACTCGACACAGCAGTCTGATGTGACCTGACATAATTGACACCATCTACCGGCGCGGGAAGAATAAACTAACAAAAGTCACTGCTGTTTGTTCGTGTGGTGTGATGTTGTTGCAACAACCCGTGCGCGCCGGCCGGGGGGCGGATGGGTGTGGATGGATGGATGCGCTGCCCTGACCACCGTCCAGGACACTAAAATCTCGGAGATCATGCGGCCGAGGGTAGAGGTGGTGGCGATCGAGGCGAACTCGACGATGATGGACCTCTACATGCTCCACCAGGTAAAAACATATTTTGTGGTGGGGTGGGCTAGTGCGGCAGGTGCTTTAGGCATTGATGGCGGTACACATCCCCGTCTGTTTTTTGTCAAAAGCGAATTGTGCTTTTGATGTTCGAGGGTCACGGCCCGGATGTAATGTGCTGCCACTGTGTGTTGGTTCGGTAGTGGCAACCGATCTTATTCCGTCCGTCCATGGTAGGACATGTATTCGCTGTACCAGGGCGTAGAGTACGATGGCACGTTGGTGTTGTGGTAGTTGTGTACTCGGCGACATAACAAGGCGGTGTTATGCCGTCATCACGGCACAGTAGTTTCAGCTTGTCACGACAGGGTGCGAGGATCGAGGCTAGAAAGCTCATCCGCCCTGAATGTATTTGTATAAGCGTACACGATGCCGAACCACAGGTGTCACGTTGAATTGAACCCCACGCTCGGTTCGCTCCGCTCTCGAATTCGTTCATGTTCACGATTTTCCGCCTTGATCAAACTTCTAAGCCCGCGAAGTCTCTCTGTGTGTTTCGGTCCCTTTCACCACCGCCGTGTCGTACCCTATCTTGGTGCTACAGTACCCTCTTGACTCTCTCCTCAATCCGCTGTGTCCTCTTCGTCCCCGCTCACCCTTGCCCTTGGGCCTGCAAACATTGACGACCCCTCCCCCCCGTCGACTGTGGAAACCCCAGGAAACGAAATACAGCCGAATCCCTGTGTACAGCGGAGAGATCGACCGCATCTCCGGCGTGGTTCTCATCAAAGAATTGCTCGACTTTGTCCAGGTGAAAGTGAAAAGGTTGTATCCTTGCTGGCGTGGGCGTGATGAGATGAGTTGTTGCGACAGTAGGCGCCGCCCCTTCCCTCCAAAATCAATCATTTTCTTCGCGAGCTTTGCTCAACAACAGCTGAAGAACATTTTTTGGTGCATTCCCTCTCTAGGCGCTTAGCGTTAGGCAGCTGTGATCCTGGGGCCAGGCACTTGCGCTAGCTAGAGTATAAGCCAAGATCGTCCTCGGCTCCAAAGACCCTGTTTCATCGTTCGCGGGTGCCTTGAGCAAGCTGGAGTTAGTGAACCGTGCAAACAGTCGGTACAAGGTCTCAAGTCTATGCTGTGATTGTGGCAGGACTCGCACGCCTGATCTCGTACCTTTGCGTCTGCAACGTGGATTGGTCGGCCGGTTGACTTGGTGGCGATTTCGTTGTGAATGTGTTGTGCGATGAATTGCAGGAGCCCGAGAAACTGTCGTCTGTGCTAGTGGCCGACGAGACGGAGAGCACCTACTTCGTGCCGGAGACGATGAGCGTTTGGAACGTTCTTGAAGAGGCGAGTCGGATTCGATTGGTTGATTGATCACCCTCCTTGTTTGTTGTTGTTGTAATGCGGTCCGCTCGGTGTCGTTTGGCGCGGTGTTTTCCTGGCCTGGTCTCAGGTCTTGTGTTAGTGTCATGTTGTGTCTTCTTTGGTCACGTGTGTACTCCAAATGATGATGCTGCGGCTGTTCAACCAGTATGCCGTGATTGCGAGGATGCAGTGTCAACAAGTCAAAGGAGGGATAATACGCGAATGGTGCAATGTGAAAAAAACAAGAGATGTGCTGAGAGATTTGGTTGTTGTTGCTGATGTTGTGTTGTGTTGCCGTTTGTCCTGCTTTGTGTTGAAATATTTGTTGTCTGAATGCCCGCACCGCCTTTAATACCTACTCCGATCGCAAGGATGTCAAAAAATGAAAGGAAGAGATTGAACGCAAAACGCGTCGTGTGAATAGCAAGAACTGGCTGAGCGATCAACACCCCACCGCCCACAGAACAGAGTGGAGGCTCTCGCCTCTTTCTCTGCGACTATCCGTCGTGAACCGCAGTCCGGTCTACACGCCTCGTCAATGCTTGCACCTCGTCGTTGCTTGTTTGATACGGACATGGATCTCTGTTGCCCCTCTCAAGCGGCTAGCGAGCCAATCATCTCTGTCATCGAACCAAAGAGCCTCGATATACCGAAACTTCATCCATCATCCACTTTCCCGCTCTGCTTCTACGCGTGATTTGACTCCCCCGGCGCCGTTCACTCTTCTCACACGGTACACTGGGGAACGTTGTCTGACCGCTGGTGATGTTCCGATGCATGGTTGTTGCGCGTGTTTTTTTTTCTGTCTCGTTCGGCCCTTGCGCTCCCCCCTCCCCCCGTGGGAATAATGCCCCGTGTTCTCGAGGACGCATGTTCAATGGTCTTACAGCAAAGGCATGCAAAACATGAGTTCCCCCTGTGGGAAAAGGGCTCCGTCCTCTCGAGGACGCGTTGCCAATTGTCTTATCAGTTAAGGCATGCAAAACAGAGTTCCTCCTGTGGGAAACGGGCTCCGTCCTCTCGAGCCTCTCGAGGACGCGTTGCCGAGTGCCTTATCAGTTAAGGCATGCAAAACATGATTACCCCCCCGCCCCCGCCCCCCTGCCGCAGATGCGCCGCAGGCGTTTGCATATGGCCATTGTGGTGGACGAGTACGGGGGCACTGCCGGTGTGGTGACGCTGGAAGACATCCTGGAGGAAGTGGTGGGTGAGATCTACGACGAGAAGGAAGATGACGACTTCAGAGAAGAGGAGCACTACATCAACGTCAACGAGGTATGCACACGTTGCTGATATTGGGGAGGGGGTGTACTCATACTCATATAAACGCATGCTGTAGTTGGTAGACCACACACGTAGAGCTGGACAATGCCGGGACGGGTCGACAGGCCGGGTTTTCGCCGGCCCGGGAGGCTACGTTTTGCATGGATGAACCAGAAGCGATAATCATCCTGGTGTTTGCTGAGCCATACCAGATATGTCATGACAGTTGCTTGGGGGGGTTGTTTAGCCTGTTTAGTGTGGTCTTGCGGTGTGGGTGGCCAGGCCTTCGTTTGTATTTCATTCTTGTTTTCGTGTCTTTGGCGGTCGGTCGCTTCCAAAAACTCCAGGAGTTACAGATAGCGATGGACGTGTGGCAATAGTATCAATGTTCCTTTCAGACAGGCTTCCGTTTTATCAGTTTTTCGTGCACCCACGCTTTTTCCCCTCTTTTTTCAACGTTTCAGTCAATGTGTGTGAACCACCCTGGTGTCGACAGCCATTGCATGTATCATGTGTTTGTTATTGTTTTGCTGACTCTTTTGGTGTTCTCCTTGCAGGATGGAACCTTCACGATTCATGGCATGGCGGACCTCGAGGATGTATGCACCTCGCTCGCTTTCCAGGAGGTATGTATTTAGTGACAGGGGCATCGTGCTGCTGCCGTCGATGGTTGTGGTTTATATGATGGCTCTGTCTCTTGAGGATAAGTGATTGTTTTTTTTCGTTTCATCCGTTGCGGTGGCGGCTCGATGCAAAGGTCATGCTGTGCTTGGCGATTGATGTGATGCTGGCCACTGATATCTAAGTCTGAACAGCCCCTGTTCATTGATTTCATGTGCGGAGAGGGTCGGCCGTACCATCGCGGTAATTTGAAGTCGTTTGGTTATTATCGGAGTCACGATGATGCACTTCCTGTCGCACGCGTGACATGGGGCGGTGGTTGCGGTTTGCGCCTGCCTATCCGTGCAGGCTCGTGCATCGTTGTTGACTGCTGTTTAGGCCAACCCCACCCAACCCCACTGAATCCTAAAGCCGTGGAGGTAGGGAGCTGTTGCTGTTGACGGAAAAAGTAAATCCAATGGCAGTTGCTACCTCCCGCCGCCCTTGTCTTTGTTTTTTTGGATGGGTGCATCATCAGGTGAACGAGGACGACTTGAAAGAGTTCGGGACCCTGTCCGGCTACCTGTGTAGCCAGGCCGGCGAGATTCCGGCTGTGGGGGACTACGTCGTCGTCGGCGGTTACATGTTTACCGTCACCAAGGTGGGTTTTACCGTGTTGCGTTCCAGATTTTCATTTATATGTTCCGCGGTTCCGGCCAGGTGTACCATGTTGACGGCTACCGAGAGCTTTCACCCGGTGCTTCCCATGTGTAAGGAGCAAGGGCGAACCCAGTTCTATTTTCCGTTTGTTAACCGTTCGGCGTGCTTCTTGAACGCACGCACCAGCCGGGGCCACACAAGAGTTTTGTTTGAAGTAGTACTGCAATGGTGCACCTTGCGGTCCTATTGGTGCTGGCACGCTGGTCCCACACCCTGTCGCCACCACAAGTAGATGGTCAAACGACTGGATGACAGCCAACAGCTGTTTATTTCACCCGCCCTCTCCCCGGCCGCGTCAAACACCCCCGAATCCTTTTCTTGACGCCATGTATTTTTGTTTGCGCCCCATGCGTCTCCTAGGCGGATGAACGTCGCATCGAAGAGGTACACGGCAGGCTTATCGGGGCATCGGACGCCCCAGACGCGGGGGGGGCGGGGGGCAGCGGGAAGGGGGGGGGGGGGGGGGG
>CACKRE030000537.1:0-17754 GCA_902602495.3 Ectocarpus sp. CCAP 1310/34 | reverse complement strand
GGGGGGGGGGGGTGGAGGCGCGGACCAAGGCGGAAACGGGCTTCAGAAAGGCGACGACAAGGGGGCGGCGGCGGGGAATGCTGACGCCGCTGCCGCAGCTTCGAAGGGTTCGAGTCAATGATGCACGGAAGGTGCTCCGACCCCCCCGCAATATCGCGGGTTGCGTGCGATGTCACGCCCGCCCCTTGGACCGATTTCCAAAAGCCTCGACTTAATTCTGCAGCAAACAATAGCGACGGGACGGTGCCGATGATGGATGGTGTTGTTGAAAGTGTCTCGTCGAGGGCTCTCCGGAACGAACGTGTCATCTGATTTTGGCGCCCTCTTCGTCGTGGGCAGAGCAATACCAGAGGTTTGATATTCGGTCCAGGAGTTGTGGTGTCTTTTCTCACGTCACCCACGGTAGTGCTGTGCTGGACGTGACACCTCTGCTGTCTTGCCTGTCCTCCATTGGTCTTGCCTGGGGTTGTTGATTTTTGGCGGAGGATTGTAGGGCGAGAAAACTGGGGCGTGAAGAGTCTTTGAAGTTCTATTACTCTTGCTGGTGTCAAGAGAAGAGAAGCAGCTTTTTCTCGACGGTGCTGGCGTTTGTTTCGTGGAGGTGTCACGCGCGTTTGGTCAGGGCCGTGCTTGTTTCGGACGACGATGGCTTTGAGTCGAAAGCCCGGTACTTTTGGCTCTTGCCACAAGAAGCATGTGTGACGCCGGAGATAGATCGCGTAGTCGTGGCTGGGGTGCAGCCCTGCTCGAGGTTATAGCTTCATTGTTCGAAATAGTTGGCGGAAACTAATGCTCTATTTTGTGCGAGTTATTTTTTGTGGTCGTGTGGAGATTGGGAGTATCATGCAAGGGAAACAGTCAAAGAACAGGCTGTGCGCCTGGCCTTCCGCCAAGTCAACTACTCAGAAAAGCTTGACACGAATGAAGTGTATTGACACGTCAGCACGGTGCACTTGCCTCTCGAACATCTGATCGATCAAGATTTTCTTCGTCTCAAACGATGTGTTGGTTTCCCCCCCAGCGACATGGTTGCTGCTCTTCTATCGGTAAGATGATCGGCGGGTGATGCGTCAAATCATTCGTTGACTTCATGCGATGGCGCAACGTTCGCAACCCCAGTGTCTTGCCTTGAGTTTGAGGGGCGGCCGAAGTCGGCAGAATATCCCCAAAAGCTTCAGTTGACTTGTTTGATTGACGGCCGACCTGCACTAATGTACATGCCACAGTTTCTCAACGGCAGTGCCACAGTTGGCGCCCCGCGTCCTATCAGATTCCGGTTGCTATGCCCCGCGATGATATGCACGCCGTTGCTGCCGTCGTCGCACGAGTAGTTTGTTTGTCCCGTAGGGAGTGCTCCGCGATTTTGTGCTTTCCGTGCGATATTCTCCTCCGCATGCCTATATACCTCCCAAATATACTTGGGAGGTACCATCGTCCTTCTGTATTGATCGAAGGCCGGGACTGATTCATACTCCAAATAAATGTTGCTGCCGTCGTCGCACGAGTAGTTTGTTTGTCCCGTAGGGAGTGCTCCGCGATTTTGTGCTTTCCGTGCGATATTCTCCTCCGCATGCCTATATACCTCCCAAATATACTTGGGAGGTACCATCGTCCTTCTGTATTGATCGAAGGCCCGGACTGATTCATACTCCAAATAAATGTCACGGCAAATAAAGTACCCTTGGCCACATGACAGATATCATCAACCTCCACGAGGAGGTAGGTCAACGGAGATACAGTACATGCCATGCTATGCATACGAGTTGGACGAGAAGAAATAAATGCCGTGCAAGACACTGCCAGCGGAAAGAAACTCGAAGGAGGACAGCAGATGCGTCGCACCGAACAACAAGATGACTCTTGTTATTCTGTGATCCTAGCGCCCCCTTTCAACACCCACAACGACAGTTAACCTTCCCGATAAAAACTTCTCTTGAAAGGGGCGCACATAGACTATACAGTCTATTCAGTCATTCAGTCTCCCTGCTGCTCCCTTCGTTGTGCGAGGAACATGGTTCGAACGCGGATGGGCTCGGCCTCTCGGATCTCCGCCGGGAAAACGCGCTGGTTGATGTTTACATCGGGAAGAAGGTGGCAAATACACACGTCGTGGATCGGCACAGAGTGGTGGTGGTTGGGATGAAGGGGAGGCAGCAAACAAGGGTGTGTGAGTAGGGCATGACAGTCGTTGAGGTGTGTGCGCGGTACCGCGGTCAAGCTTCGATTCTTTCATTAATCCGGTGGAATCTCGCTGTCTACGTCAGGACGGGTTGCTTCCTACAGAACGCATCATGCGCTTAGCCTTTAACGTCCCTGAGTTGCCAGCAAGCCGTGTGCATCTATGAGCCCATAGAGGTATTCAACCAAAAACGTTCTGAGGTTGTTGGGTTGTAATCTCAACTTCATTTGTTTCCAATCGAAAGCAAATAACATGTTCTTAGTCTCTTTTGAATACCGAGTGGTGTGCCCTCACGGCTCAAACCAGCCTCAAAACACAACCAATTATTCCTGTCGTTACAAGCTGCCATACCAAACCTGAACTGATTCGTCTGTTCAAATATGCAGGCGTCGGCAGAATGTCGAACAGACCTTTTTTTGCTCGACTATGCACGTCTACGAGTTGAGCTCGAGCAAAATTATTTCTTCTCTCCTCAAATGCTCTCAACGGAACATCTGAATGAGAAGTACAAATGCTTACACGGGATGCAGGAATCCCTCCACTAGCAAAGTTGGAAGGAGAGAATAACGACCGGCCGCATTCCCATGTTGTCTTGCGGATGCTACGAGTTCGAATTGCGATCGAAACCGATCGAAGTAATCGGGTTACCTGCGCGTCGGCCTTGAGCTGCTTCAGCTCTTCAAGCTCTTTGGCGTCCGCGAAACGACTCCCCTTCGCGAAAACTTCTGCCACCCGTTGGGTCAGCCGACGTACTTTGGAAGACTCTTGGTCGTTGTAGATCTGCGTGAGAGTCTCAAACAGGCCGTCGACGCATCTGTGTAGGATATAACGTGTACGCGACAGCAGTTTAGTCTAGAGGCTGGTTTCCGTTGTGGTCGGGTCTGCCGGAAACATTCGGAAGAAAGAGAGAGAGAGAAAAAGGTTGGCGATCGTTCAACGGTCCTCGTCAACGCACCCGCATGACTCAATGTACGTACGTGCTTGTTGATGGAGAGCGTTGCTCAGGTTTATTCACGAAGGTCGGGGGCAATAACAAAGCACGAAGATACAAGGACAGT
Source organism: Ectocarpus sp. CCAP 1310/34 (assembly GCA_902602495.3). Taxonomy (NCBI): domain Eukaryota; class Phaeophyceae; order Ectocarpales; family Ectocarpaceae; genus Ectocarpus; species Ectocarpus sp. CCAP 1310/34. The sequence continues at coordinate 14,517 of CACKRE030000537.1, read as the reverse complement.
CAGTCACTGCCTAAACAACAACCTGATCGTTTGGTCAGAGTATAAAAAGCGAGCCCCTTCACGAACAGACAGATAGATTGATAGATAGCTTCTTCATGATGCATGATACCTTTGTCTTGCTTCGGTCATGTCTTTCTGCAACGCCAGCATGCTGCTCTTCACGCCGATCCCGGTGATCTCTTTCGGATCTGGAGGCATGACCGTCCCTGCGTGTCTCACCAGAAATTGAACGTCTTCCAGCAGTTCGACCTTCGTTACACGGAGAAAGTTCCAGCGGAGCGACCAACGGAACGATTGCAGAGGCATGCCTCAAGCACCCCATCGCTTCAACAGGCGGGCATGGGTGGCACACGTTCTCCCGAGAAGAAAATAAACGTTTTCCGAACCATTCCGCCTGATGGAACCATCCCGAGAGGAACAGCATCCTGCAACAAACTGCCGCCAGAGATCGTCTACCGTGGAAGACCTCTCCCGAACTCCCACCAAGCTTAACCCCCACCGATTGGAACAACTAAGGGCTCGCCCGCTTCTAGCCCTTACTTTATGGCAAGGGTCATCAATCCTACGACCGTATGACCGTACACTTGCGCCCCTTAACCCATGTAACCCATACCCCCCCATTCTTTTGCGAAGGATCCCACGCGACTATCAGATATACCACCGCGCCCACGTGGCACCCCTCCCCGTTGACCTCATGCCTCTCCCTCACCCCCCATGCCCACTCCTACCTGCTGGTAGATAGACGCTATGTACCCCTCAACGGCGGCTGGATCGATCACGTCGTAGTAGATCGCTCGCATCTTGAGCTCCAGCTGCGAGGCTAGGCGCTTCCGTTCGTTTCTTCGCCCGAGCACCGTGAATTTCTCGCGTAGAGTGGAAGCGGCGGCTGTTGGGTCGATCCCGCCGGTGGCCAGGTCCTCGGGGAACAGGCGGTCGCAGTGCCGAGCAACCTGCCTTTAGCACGACAAGAAACAGGAGAGTAAGCATGTATCACCATTCTTATTCGAATTCGCCCTGGGCCAAGACGGGAGAGTGATCTTGCCACCCGATATCTGGTTAGGTTCATTTGAGGCAAAGATGTTTCCCGAGCAACAAATGTTGGGACAAGTGCACGCAGGTGTGTAAATAAATATTTGCGTCGTTAACCGAGCCACCACCGCACGTTTGCCAGAATTCATTAACGCCGCACGTCATGGAAACAATTTGCGAGGACGAAGCTGTGGAACGGCTGGAGCCTAACACTACTGTGCGGGGGTCGGACAGAGAGATCCGCGGGGTTTGATCTACTGCTGTGGTGCGCTTTCGTGCTTCCGAGAAGCAGACAGAGACAATCCTTTCTAAGCCTCAGAATGCCTCTTTCGAGCATGGACTCACTTGAGCTCCTGGAGGTCGTTAAAGGCCAGACAGACGGCCTTGATCAAGGGATGGATGTGACGTCCGGTCGGAGAATCGAGGACTTCTCGGTACAGGCCCGTCGACAGCTTGTTGTAAAGCTCTACCTTGAGGGAAAAAAGTGCGAACGCAAGCCTCGTCATCGCCACCTATTTATGTTTTGCACGCGTGTTTGTTTCGGAATGCTAGGAAAGCGGGAAGGTAGAGAGAGGCAAGCGTTACCTTCTGTGTTGATGGCCGACCGAACGGACGGAGAGGGGCCCAAGTCACACGGGGAGCATATATCCGTTCCGTGCTAATATTAGTACACACTACATACGTACTTCCAAGCCGAACTTAACAACTTGCGGTCGGTGGGTTTCGCATGCTGCTCCATTCCATGGTGCCATGCCTGTCGAGAATCTGGTTGGTTGTACTGTACCTCCATCATCCTGCCCTTTCCCTTTGCCCTTTGCTAAGCACACCTTGATGTGCTTCCTCGCATCTCTCTCCCTGAGGTACGACATGAGCCCCTTAGTGTTCCGGTGGAAGAACTTCATCTTCGCTTTTAATGGGGCGCCGCGAAGATCAATCTGCAGCCTCACCGAGCAGATCGAGTTACAAGCGGAGAGAGGGAGACATCCGATATTGACGGCAAGCCTCGCGAGTTCCAGGCTTTGCAGCGCTCATCTTCTCTCACTGATTCGTTTGGGACAGTATGCCTGAGTCCCTCTTGGTGCTGATGATGACCGTTTCACTTGTTTCAGCATTGCATACGGCTCGACGTGAACCTACACCGGCAAGGTTGTCTGTTTTGCTGTAGGATACGTACCTCGAGAATGGTCGACAGGCGGCCAATCTCTCGCGGGAGCTTCGTCAGCGCCGTGTTGCGTAGATCGAGAACCTGTACTTTGTTTTGTGGCGGGATGTGGGTGTCGGCGTTGTTCTCACGCACGAACTACATAAGGGTTGGGGTTGTTGTTGTCGTCGTGAAACCGGTTTATGCCCGCCCCATGTAGTATTTCCGTGGTCAAGACGTAGCACAAACGAGGGCCGTAGATGCATTCACGGTATTCTTCAACTGAAAGAAAAATCTCTTGTTCGCAAGGCCTGTTGCCACGATAGGGACGACACCAAGCATTTTGAGCGTCGGGTTCGTTTCCACCAAAAGCACAAAAAAGACGGACTCCGAACAGCATGCGGTTCGATTCGCTGGTGCATCTCTCTCTCTCTCTCTAGACTAGACTACACGCAACGGCTTTAAACTCGAGGGACTGCTCCAAGTCTAGGCAAGTCACCTTGAGTCGGGTGCAATGCTGAATATCAGAGTGCACGGACGCGATGGGGTTGCCTTGGAGCCACAGGTGCTCCAGGTTGATGAGCGAGGAAATGGCAGCGGGCACCGAAGGAAGCTCGTTGCAAGCTAAGTCTAACCTGGAAGAAAGCGAGCCCGGGGCAACCGCAGATTGGTACACGTTCGATTCCGAAGACCGGACGAGCGCCCGAGCACCACCCGAAGGGATCAATCGTTACTGACGGCATAACACGCGAGGGAAGCAAAAGACCAACCAATTGCAGACACCTCACACAACACAGGCAATGGCGTGATTCTCTGTCGAAAATGTGCCAACCCATTCACAAGGAGCAAATCCACCGTACAAGAAACCCGGGCTCAGGTTTTCGACGAGAAAAAATGGTCGGCATCATACTTTTAATACGAGTAGGTCGTGCTCAATCGCTGAGACATTCATGGTGTAAGGTTTTTGAATCTTGCTTGCTGCAGGTGTTTCTTGTGTGAGCCGACCCTTCTACTGCTGCTACAGATTACTCTGTTGCACCGGCCAGGGTTTAGTGTATTCACCGCCCCTGGGTTTGCGAAGGCCGTGTCGTTGTTGTCCCCACTACACTACCCACCATACAGTTACTTTTTGGAAGTAAATAAAGGAACAACTACCCAGCCCGCTAAAACTTGCTGTCGCCATTGCCCACATGCAGACATGAGGTTACTGCTTGAGTGGTCGCCCGATCGTCGGAACCTCAGCAGCATGTTATGCTATGATAGGTGTGTGTGTGATTTCAGCGGTACGCTTGGGAAGCACATGGTGAATAAATGGAACAGTATTCGCTTTTACCTCGTCAGGCCGACCGTTCGAAGAACGGGTTTTGGTATTCGACGCAGCCCCATGCCCGTGAGGTGAAGCACTTTCGATCGGTTCACCTGCTCAAGATCACCGCCACCCATCGTTGCTGCGGTTGCTGTGGCCGCTTGAACCCACTAGGACTGATGGCATGAAGAAGTAGTGCAGAGGTAAATACGCAGCGAGGATAGATGCAGTCCTCTCACGTGTCTCCCAACGAAGCAACCGGTCAAGCATCAAGCAGTGAATGATGTTTGCTGAGGTTCCGCCGCGCTTTTTTAGGTTACAATAAATCCAAAATCGTAAGAGCCTCGGGAACCTCCTTGAAACCATAGAGAAATGCAAAATGCGAAATGCAACAGAGGGAAGACACCATCACGCGGAGGTCAACAGCTCGGTGCACGGAGGTTAATCTCCGGTGGCGGACTTCGTATCTGCTTGGTTAGGTGAGTAGGAGAGTTATGGCCCACGGGCATGGCGAATTTTTTCCTTCTCGTCGAGAAGTCGGCGGTACAAAAAGTGCCTAGGCATAGGCTGAAATTCGCTGCCTGATCCGCCGCACCATACTGCCACACAGCAGTCCGCACCGCCAGCTGCTGCTGCTGTGGGCGATCTTCCTGTGTCATCATGTGTTTTATTACTCTCTCTCTCTCGGAGCTATACGATCTGTACACACGGCCTACGGCTACACATCCGCTCCAGCGTTGTGAAAGGTTGGGCAATCACGTGCTGAGACTGCCAGCTGGAGCGCAGGCGACGCTCCTGTGCTGTCCCATATCCATGTACATGTATCATACGTACGACAAGCTGAGAGAGAGAGAGCAGAGAGAGAGAAAGAGAGAGAGATGCATGGAGGGCGACCATCTTCCTAGACAGCAGTCATTCAGACCAGAGACACTGCACTGATAAATACTTCCTCCGATTCTAAATATAAGGGCGGTTTGGACAAAAAGCGGTCTAACTCGGGCCTGTAGAACCTGTAGAACTACTCTTTTCCCGAACCGTTTTTTTTGTTGGTTCCACCGCACTGCTGCGCAGCGCGCAGACTACGCGCAGAACCGGGGTCTTTCTGAACACACACCAGCAAGGTGCAGCCCACAGCANTGGTTTGTTCTTGCGTGCGTGTAGTTTGTTGCCCAGAGAAAAACAAAGATGACGACGCCTCCGGGGGATGCGTCCAAGTGACATACTTCCTCCGATTCTAAATATAAGGGCGGTTTGGACAAAAAGCGGTCTTATAACTCGGGCCTGCAGAACTCTTTTGCCGAACAGTTTTTTTTGTTGGTTCCACCGCACTGCTGCGCTACGCGCAGAACCGGGGTCTTTCTGAACACACACCAGCAAGGTGCAGCCCACAGCAGCAGACCGCGCCCGATCTCACCACCCCAACTTTGTAGCTCCGGTCAAACACCTTCCCAACTGCTGTTGAGCCATGTCCGCTGCTGGGAGTGCCTCTCAAGGGACGAANGGCTGCTGCAGGCGGACGAGGGGCTGCTGCAGGCGGACGGGGGGCGGCATCAGGGGGGCGAGGGGCTGGGAGGGGCGGCGGCCGTGTATTCTAGAATGAGGTGGCTGCCGTGTACGATAGAAAGTCGGGTGTAACCTAGAGGAGTGACAGGGATGGGCCAAGGGGCGGCCATTGCGGAGAATCACGGAGTATCAGCTGCTGTGTACGGAGTAAAAGGATACCGCTGCAATGAAGAGTTGTTTGGCTGAGGCGTAGAGGGTCGGCTACCGTGGCTGAAGGGTGTGCGCAGAACAGCAGTTGGTGCGGGACCTAGGTAAACTTGGTTTTCTATGTTTTCGTCAACCCGGGGATGAATATCAGCTGTCCCCTCCCCTTGCAAGAGGCGGATGTTTTTTTGTTAATCCAATGTTATGCGCAATTGAAGATCTTCGAAGTGCTCTTATCAAACTGCACCGGCGGTCTGTTGTCCCTTCTGGGTACAACCACGGCAGATTTCCGCCATTTTCCCGATCAGGGGATTTCACCGCACCATCCCCCCCCCATCGAGCTTTTTTTTTTCTCTCTCTCTCCAATGCGATATCCTATCGTATGCCAAAGATATCCGAGGTCCACCTTGCCCAAATGGCACGTTTCTGCCAATAACCCTCAAACCGCCCTTATATTATGAATTTCCAAACCGCCCTTATATTATGAATTTCCAAACCGCCCTTATATTATGAATTTCCAAACCGCCCTTATATTTAGAATCGGAGCAAGTACTTTGGGAAGTCGGGGATGCTACGTAATGTACTGCTGTGTAGTCAATTTGGGCGCCATGGGTACCGTACGTGACACAAGATAACACACCCCCTCACCCTGTTTTCAAAGCTCAATTTCTCCACAACATGATGACTGGCAGCGCCCAAAACGGCGGCGTTGGAGCCGTCTCGTCGAGAGCTTTCCAAACGTATAGTGGCTCAGGGTCATAGGAGGAGGTATACCGGTAGTGATGGTGCAAGCTTTCTCTCATGCGTATTGGATGTGTATCTGGTCGGCTTGGAGAAAGGGTATCGGGTTTCACAGAATATTGCCAATCCACGAACCCGCCATAGCCTTACGGTGTCATGAGATTGCCATGGCACATGCACAAACGACTCTAAGCACCTTGTTTGCACCGACTTTTCTTTTGTTGTCGTCCGCCAGCCGCGATCCATAGTGGAGCTTTCGTTGGGGTGGTGTCGCCGGCCTGCAAAAAGGAGCCGAACAGGCTTTGAACCGATGCTGGGGCAATTTTTGGGCGGGCGGGCGGTCGGGCGCACGCACGGGTTGGGGGGATGTATCACCGTGTACCATTCGTTTAGGAGGGGATGGCAGGGCACTGCACGCCCGGAGACAGGGGGGTGGCATAGTGCTTTGAGGTCGCCAGGTTCTTTTATACAGGTATTGAGGTGTGCGTTGTTGGAGGTTGGGTTATGTTCCCTTCTTTTCCCTGTACTCGCCAGCCCGGGAGAAATTATCCCGACTCTTTTTTTTTTGGGAAGCATGTTTCGTGACGCCGCGTGTTCGACGTTCATTGTTGGTTGTTGGGGGTTGGGTTTTGTCCCCTTCCTCTCCATGTACTTACTCCCCAGCTCGGGAGAACTTATCCGGGCTCTGTTTTTTGTTTTTTTTGGCAAGCATGTTTTCGCGACGCCGCGTGTTCGAGATGCATTGTTGGTTGATGGAGGTTGGGTTCTGTTCCCTTCCTTTCCATGTACTCCCCAGCCCGGGAGAAATTATTCCGGCCCTGTTTTTTTTGTTTTTTTTGGGCAAGCATGTTTTCGTGACGCCGCGTGTTCGACGTGCATTGTTGGAGGTTGGGTTCTGTTCCGTTCCTTTCCCTGGAGTCGCCAGTCCCGACACTCAAAACCTCCCGGCTTATTTTTTTTTAATATCGCAGGCTGCACAACCCTTCGCCACGCAACCCACCCACTCCGATCCCCCGACTACGGCGCACACACATGCCGAAGGATCTCCCCACGTAGACTCGTCCAGTGCCTCAGCTTTGACGTCTCAATGAACCCGTAGCGTTTTCATTGGCATAGGGGCGCAAGACAAAAAAACTAATGACCACCTTTTTTTACTGCTCCGGCACCTCGCGCCTTTCGTGCGTGGCTGGGCCCTCACCCGGGCATACACGCACACACGGCGCTGACCGACATAAAAAAGAACGTGCTACTTGCTCTTGGCGGGGGGGAGCAGGGGGGGGGGGNGGGGGGGGGGGGGGGGGGGGGGGGGGGGGGGGGGGGGGGGGGGGGGGGGGGGGGGGGGGGGGGTATACTGCCGACAAAACTTCTACAGCTATTAAGCATACACCCACGCAAGCACGACAATCACGAACAGGTCCCCTCTTCCGGGTTCAGTAGTTCCCAGAAAAAAAAAATGCCTGCCTCGGGGGTTGGTCGCCGCCTACCTCACGATGCCAAACAAACCACGCCTCTGTGTGAGAACACTGGCGCCCACGGTACGTCGCGCGCGGAAGTACCACTATTGAGGTAGGGGGGTTCTCTTTCAGCCATTTTCCACGCGTTTTCGTGGGCTCCAAGAGAGAGAGTCTAAGCTTGAACGCCACACCCACACGTGCAACCAGCAACGCCTGTGTCACGATGCAAAATGCGTTCCCATACGGGGGGCTCGTGACAATCCAGTCAGGCCTCCGCCCCTCATCGCTAAAGACCGCCTTGAACTCCTCCGAAGCCGCGTCCAAGTGGGTATCCGCCGGCAATCTGGCAACGAGAAATGAAAGAAGGATCACGTGTTTCAACACCGAGGGCGATATACGTATTCATCATACTCTGCTGTCCGCCGAAACCGTCACCCTCACGCACCATAGGCATGCGGCTTTTTCAAAAATGCATTTGAATCTTGTGTTAGTGCTTGGCTTTGTTATCTGTTGTTCGGGCGTCTTCCACACGTTGTAAACCTGGCCGACATGCATTTCTACCCTGTGCCACCGCATCCAACTTTGATCATGAACACCGTACCGTGGGACACCCTGCTTCTCATAATTCCCGGTCCTTCAAGCTATTATTATTAACGACTGTCACGAAAGGGTGAACGAATGTGCAACTAACTTCTACCCTGCATCGCTGTTATGGTCGAAGGGGGTGGGTTCTTGTAATGGAGGGGGGACGTCACATGTCAAACGGCCGGTCGAACACTAACGCCAATGACAACGAAGTGCAGCTACACAACGCTACTCACCGGCCGTTCAGGTCGTTGGAAGATACAACAAGACCTGCCTCTTTCAGGACCATGCAGAGGGTATCGCTAGCCGCACCGCACGCATCCAACACCCCCCCCACCAAGCTGACATGCGAGAGAAGAGCTTCCACCTGCGCGACATAGAGGGAGGACGGGGGAGGCCTCTAGTGATCCTGAACGCCGTTCGTGTACTTGTATAAGCATAACCTTCCCTTTCGAAATAAACATGCCACAAAATATGCCTTATCCTACGCAAAGCCCAGAGGGAAATTAAAAGCTACACATCCGTAGTCAAGGAGGGCTATGAGAGCACGTCGTACCGATTAGAATTGACAGAGGGTACCAAGAAATGCTTGTGTTCCCGAGTGAGCGCATCATGGGGCAAGCTCTTGCAGTTGGCACCTACAGCAACATCTCGTCTGAAGCTTTGTCGAACAAGTCTGAAGCACGTATGCACATAATAGCGTTTAACAATACGTCCGTACTTGCAACACGGGTTGATCTTAACGATAGCGTTTGCTTACTACACAGCAGTGGTCAAGAACGGCGAGCGGTCGGAGGTGAAGTTCAACACACAACGCCAGGAGGCCTACACGACGGCAAGCTTCTCTGCAGAATTTCTCACCTGTGCTCGTGTCGACGGGTAGCGACCCATACGAGATGACTGGCCCCTGGCCATCATATCCCACGAGCCCTTCTCGTTCTTCGCCGACTGCAAGCGAAACTTCGAGTACATGTTGTACACACAGTCCACACGAGTGCACAGACACTCGCCAATTTCAAGCGGGTTCCTCCGCAAATCTCTGCTGTGCACCCATGCCTCGCCAACTTCTGCACTCCACTGTGCGATTGTGGACCAGAAAGGCCCAGTACCTACGTGTTTCCATGAACTTCGAGGTCCGTCGCTGCAACCTGGCCTACAACAGGCGAAGCAAACAGGCGGGCCACCGCAAGCACTGACCATACCATGCTCGGTTCGTCCGCGTGAAGCAAGCGGCATAACCGAAAAGGCGGGAAAACGGGTGCCCAACAGCCGATTTTCAACTTCAGTTTCTCTGCGGAACTAGGATAATCTCTGGCAAACCTTGACCCTCCGCAAAGACAAGAGTCGATACTCGCGTGTGCACCCCTCGGTAGCGCGCGAGTTGTGGTTCTCGCCACGGGGTGTGCACTCAGACCCAGGCAGGTCAGACTCCAACGATATTCAGCTCAGATCAGTGCAGCAGCCGTGCACGCCGAGACACCACCGATCACCCCCCAAAACACCACCCCGCGGTAGAGAAGAGGATGAACAGCAGTGATCGAAGCGCTGAATGTGGTGGCGAAGGCTGAACAGCGTGCTAAGGACGTTGCTGGCGGCAAGGGTCGACGGGGGGATAGTTGGGGAATATACCCCGGAAGCAAAAAACGCATCATTCTCTCTTTCCTATCTCATTTGAGACCGTTTATGGGGTTTGATCAGCATGCACATCCCTTCGTCCACTATTTTTGCGGGCAATCGGTCTGGGGAGATCCGTGGCAACACCTACGCGGTTAAAGAACGTGGAACGGTGTCCTATAGGCAACGCGCCACGCAAAAGGGTCGTTCCCAAAAAAGTGCGGCGGAACCTCAGCAAACATCACTGAGTGTGTGTGCTTGCCAGGCCAAACCAAGCCCGGTACGAGAGGTTTATCGTGTGGCGGCGATCATAGAGATGTCGACGGTGTCGACTGTAGTAGACTATGCTGCTGCTTGGAGTAACGTCGAATCACACGAAAAAAGAGTAGTGATACGCATAATACATGCTGCTGTGTTGAAGCGCGATCATACACGCACGAAGCTCGAAATTTTCATAATCCGAGTACTACTACTGTAGGAGACACAACGTCGAACAACATATGCTTACCTTTCGCCTCGTTGTTTTGTTGTTTTAGTCGCGATCCTGAGGTCCAGGGGAGGAGCATGCGGAGGGACTATCCCGCCAGACACTGCGTAGAGCAAGATGGGCCACGCAACGGGATCTGATTGCCTGGCTCAAATCTCCGGAGTCCTCCAACAGGGCGCGTGACAGAGCTAGCGCGAAAAGGGCACGTGATCGAGAGGCAACCGTTGCTGATAACGCCAAGAGCTCAACGGCCCCAGCCAAGAACGCCACGATCACTAGAGAAAGGAGGTTTGTGTCCAACGAGAGCCGCAGACAGGCGGACCACGCCAAGAAGAAGCCTAAACTTGAAGCGACACCTTAAAAGCACAAGACCCAACATAGAGTCTCACCCTTGGATCGAGTAAAGGAGTTCCCGGGCCAAGGGTTGGTTCGCTTGGACAACGGCAAACTGGGATGCTCTATCTGCAACTACAAGGAGTTACAACTCAAGTGGAGCAACGTCAGGGACCGGGACAGTCCGTCCCTGACGTTGCTCCACTTGAGTTGTAACTCCTTGTAGTTGCAGACAGAGCACCCCAGTTTGCCGTTGTCCAAGCGAACCAACCCTTGGCCCGGGAACTCCTTTACTCGATCCAAGGGTGAGACTCTATGTTGGGTCTTGTGCTTTTAAGGTGTCGCTTCAAGTTTAGGCTTCTTCTTGGCGTGGTCCGCCTGTCTGCGGCTCTCGTTGGACACAAACCTCCTTTCTCTAGTGATCGTGGCGTTCTTGGCTGGGGCCGTTGAGCTCTTGGCGTTATCAGCAACGGTTGCCTCTCGATCACGTGCCCTTTTCGCGCTAGCTCTGTCACGCGCCCTGTTGGAGGACTCCGGAGATTTGAGCCAGGCAATCAGATCCCGTTGCATCGATGCTGGCATCGGGGGGGACGGGTCCGCTTCTCCTGCTGCGCCCATCCCTCTCCCTCGGGCAGCTGGTCCTGCAAGCGCCACCACGTCATCGTCGCTGGCTTCATCGCTGCCGCTGCTGTCGCTCCATCGAGAGCGCTGCTGCTGCGGCGCGGGTGCAGGGCCAAATTGCTGGCGCTGCTCATCCCCGCTGTTGCTTATCTCCTCCTCCTCTTCCTCCTCCTCCTCGCTGTACCCTACGAGCATGTTCTTCTGTGTGCTGGATCCCCTCATGTGGGTATGTGTGTGCTGTGTGCTACGTGCTACGGTGTGCGGACTGCGAGCTGCGAGCTGTGAGCGGCGAGCTGGCGAGCTGCAAGTTTTTTGTTTTGTTTTTTTCGAGGGTGCGCGGAGACCCGGAGACCCCCGCAAGTGAAAAAATGTGAAAAGACGGCAGGTAGGTACGTAGGACTCCCCAAAATCAACATCGTATTTATGGGGGGGGAGGGGTGGGAGGCCCATGTGGCGGCCCCCATGTGGCCGATTATGAATCGGCCGTAGCCGATTAGGAACCGGCCGTAGCCAATTGAAATTCGGCTGGCCCCCGGCCAAAATCGGCTGCTTTGTTTGAAAAATCGGCCACTTTGCAAAATCGGCCGTTTTTTTCGCGGCCGTATTCCGGCCGAATTTTCAGATCGGCTCTTTCTAGGGCTGTTCTCCATCGGCCGCGGCCGAAAGAGCCGATTTCTGAAAATTTCGGCCGGAAAACGGCCGCCAAAAAAAAACGGCCGATTTTGCAAACAAAGTGGCCGATTTTGCAAACAAAGCAGCCGATTTTGGCCAGGGGATAGCCGAATGTCAGTCGGCTACGGCCGATTCCTAGTCGGCTACGGCCGATTCCAAATCGGCCACGGCCAATGTCCGATTTCAATGGGCCACCTCCCTCCCCCCCCCATAAATTCAATGTTGTGGGGAGTCCTACGTACCTACCTACCCTTTTCGAACATTTTTTCACTTGCGCGGTGGTCTCCGCGTCTCCGCACTTGAAAAAAAAAAACACAAAAAACTTCCAGCTTCCAGCTCGCCCATAGCTCGCAGCTCGCAGCACGCAGTCCGCACACGGTAGCACGTGGCACACACACACACACATGAGGGGATCCAGCACACAGAAGAACATGCTCGTAGAGTACAGCGATGAGGAGGAGGAAGAGGAGGAGGAGATAAGCAACAGCGGGGATGAGCAGCGCCAGAAATTTGGCCCTGAACCCGCGCCGCTGCAGCAGCGCTCTCGATGGAGCGACAGCAGTAGCGGCAGCGATGAAGCCAGCGACGATGAGGTGGTGGAGGTGGCAGGACCAGCTGCCCGAGGGAGAGGGAAGGGCGCAGCAGGAGAAGCGGACCCGTCCCCCCCGATGCCAGTATCGATGCAACGGGATCTGACTGGCTGGCTCAAACCTTCGGAGTCCTCCACCAAGGCGCGTGAGAGAGCGGCGGCGAAAAGGGCACGTGATCGAGCGGCAACCGTCGTTGACAACGCCAAGACTTCAACGGCACCTGCCAAGAACGCCACGATCACTAGAGAAAGGAGGTTTGTGTCCAACGAGAGCCGTAGAGAGGCGTACCACGCCAACAAGAAGCCCAAAAGTGGAGCGAAACCCTTCAAGCACAAGCCCCAACATGGAGTCGCACCCTTGGATCGAGTCAAAGAGTTCCCGGGCCAAGGGTTGGTTCGCTTGGACAACGGCAAGCTGGGGTGCTCTGTCTGCAACTTCAAGGAGTTACAGCTCAAGTGGAGCAACGTCAGGGACCACTGCAGGAGGCATAGGCATATGGTGCGGCTGGCCGCAGAGCCAGCGAAGAAGGCTGAGGACGAGGTGAGAAATGGGTAGGGAGTCTACTGCCTATCTGTCATCTGATTTTTCAAAAATTTAAAATTTTCAGCGGTACTCGGTTGTATTCTACTGCTGTAGAAGTACTTCGTAATGTTTCGGTCAATATTTCGAAGTTTATTTGTATGTACATACATGGCTAAAGAGTATCGTTGTATCACTACTGTGTGTTGGTTTCGTATGCTGTTGTGTGTTCCGTGCAGTGTCGCCTGCTGATCCGTGTTCCGTGGTAGTGTCGACAAATGCATTTCCCGTAAAGAAAAACACAAGAAATATACCTGGTGATAACATACAAAGGACCACAGCACATTTTCGCCCTTGTCCTACTGCCTTCCCGACACTCGTAATATTGCAGGGCACGCTGCGTGCCTTCGGAATCATGTCGAAAGCCAAGGGGGGGATGTACGGTGACACCCTGAGCGACCGTGACAAGCTCCTGTAGGTGAAGTTGGTGGCTGTGTGTTTGTCGGCAGGCATCACGCTTCATGCCCTTGAGGACCCGCAGATGAAGGCCTTCTTCGACTTCGCTCCGTATGCCTGTGACTCTTGCAGTGGTCCCTGACGTTGCTCCACTTGAGTTGTAACTCCTTGTAGTTGCAGACAGAGCACCCCAGTTTGCCGTTGACCAAGCGAACCAACTCTTGGCCCGGGATCTCCTTTACTCGATCCAAGGGTGAGACTCTATGTTGGGTCTTGTGCTTTTAGGGTGTCGCTACAAGTTTAGGCTTCTTCTTGGCGTGGTCCGCCTGTCTGCGGCTCTCGTTGGACACAAACCTCCTTTCTCTAGTGATCGTGGCGTTCTTGGCAGGCGCCGTTGAGCTCTTGGCGTTATCAGCAACGGTTGCCTCTCGATCACGTGCCCTTTTCGCGCTAGCTCTGTCACGCGCCCTGTTGGAGGACTCCGGAGATTTGAGCCAGGCAATCAGATCCCGTTGCATCGATGCTGGCATCGGGGGGGACGGGTCCGCTTCTCCTGCTGCGCCCATCCCTCTCCCTCGGGCAGCTGGTCCTGCAAGCGCCACCACGTCATCGTCGCTGGCTTCATCGCTGCCGCTGCTGTTGCTCCATCGAGAGCGCTGCTGCTGCGGCGCGGGTGCAGGGCCAAATTGCTGGCGCTGCTCATCCCCGCTGTTGCTTATCTCCTCCTCCTCTTCCTCCTCCTCCTCGCTGTACCCTACGAGCATGTTCTTCTGTGTGCTGGATCCCCTCATGTGGGTATGTGTGTGCTGTGTGCTACGTGCTACGGTGTGCGGACTGCGAGCTGCGAGCTGTGAGCGGCGAGCTGGCGAGCTGCAAGTTTTTTGTTTTGTTTTTTTCGAGGGTGCGCGGAGACCCGGAGACCCCCGCAAGTGAAAAAATGTGAAAAGACGGCAGGTAGGTACGTAGGACTCCCCAAAATCAACATCGTATTTATGGGGGGGGAGGGGTGGGAGGCCCATGTGGCGGCCCCCATGTGGCCGATTATGAATCGGCCGTAGCCGATTAGGAACCGGCCGTAGCCAATTGAAATTCGGCTGGCCCCCGGCCAAAATCGGCTGCTTTGTTTGAAAAATCGGCCACTTTGCAAAATCGGCCGTTTTTTTCGCGGCCGTATTCCGGCCGAATTTTCAGATCGGCTCTTTCTAGGGCTGTTCTCCATCGGCCGCGGCCGAAAGAGCCGATTTCTGAAAATTTCGGCCGGA
>CACKRE030000536.1:25940-46041 GCA_902602495.3 Ectocarpus sp. CCAP 1310/34 | reverse complement strand
ATGCTACTACACACATCCTACAGCAGTAATGCGCTGTATTTCAACATGCCATTGAGACGATGATGACCAAAACGATGGATGCGCCCACCAACAACCCAGCCGAGGTTGTTCAACAGCAGCACGATCGGGGGCGAACACCTCAAGACAGCTTTGGTCTTCAGATGGATGCAAAAAGAACACTTGGTCCACAAGACTGTATACAGGATGGGGCTTGGTGCATTTTTACGAAATGGGCCCCGGGCGGTTGTATTTGAGCTCGAGAACTATCCCACTGCCGAAGGATTCGCCAATCGCGCGTCTGCTACACGTGTACATGTGTGTTGGCGGCGCGGGTAAAAAAAACGTCCAAACCTTGTTTGACCCAGACTCGTCACCGCACCGTCAAGATTGGCCTATCATAGACATCGAAAACGAAAACGGAGTATATCACCCCTCCGTGGTAATTATTGTGTTTTGAGTCACCCTAGAAACCCAGAACCCCCCGCGTTGCCCGTCATGCACCTGTGTTCCTCTACCCCACACAGAGAGAGATAGAGAGGCACGACCCACGATCTGTCGTGGTCCAGTTCGCCGCACCCCTCTGTGGCGTACCCACCCGGCTTGGGGCGAAGCGTACCACTCCGTCGCTGCCTAGGGGTTGAGCGCACCCCTGAAATGAGCGACGATGACCATGGCGAGCGGGACAGACTGGCTTCCTTAGCCGATTGCTTGACCAAACGTGGCCCAGGCTTGCATAACCAACCCAGGGGGCCACCAAGCGACGCCCCGTTGTTGCAGGTGAGAGCTGTCGGTTTGAAGACCTGCATACTTCTGTGAAAATCGCTGTTCATGCTACCCTCAACAGGTGTTCTACCTATCTACAGCAGTTCATATGATGATGACACCCGCTGGATGACACCCTTCAAGTCTTGCGTTGATCCCGTAAATTCCCCGCCGTCGCTTCTTGAATGTACATTGTTCTTACGCGAAGCACGTGCATCTGTGCGAGCTCATCGCCATCTGTGCCTCGGGCGCATCGTTTTCTGAAGGTCTCGATGATGCCTGAGAAAGGTGTAAGGGATGGCAGTCTGTCAACTGTCGTAGTACGTACTCCACGCAATTCTCGTATGCATATGCACACGTCAAAGTACGTGCCTGGCACGTACTTCTTGCTAGCGTGCCGAGCTGCTGTGTTAGGGTGTGCCTCGCCTGATAGAGATACAGAGCGATGTCGAGATATCAAGACAGAAACACACAGCAGTATTGCTGGTGAACAATTGCTCGCTTTTACGGGCTTCATCCTATGGTTATAGACAATGTAGAAGTACATCCAATCAGAGAGAGGCTACCCCGTTATTTCAATCATACCCGACACTCGACGGCTCGACGGGGATGTGTTGAAGTCTTTACTGTGAGCGCGGAAAAAAACCGGCTGGACAAGGGCCTTTTTAGGGTCTATTTAAGCCTCTCATACTGATTTTTTTCCAGTGATGCCAGCAGATGCTAATCACTGGAACAATGCCTAGGTAGATACTACTCCTGTGGGTACAAACATCACAACATCGATAATTCGCATTCATCGATAATTTGGGTCGCTCAGTTCTTGGTGTGTGTGTGTCTTTTCGTCCTAATAATTATGGCGACAGTCCCCCCATTTTTCGTGGTGAGACGTGTACTACACTACTACACTTTCAGCGTATGTAGAGTACTACACTTTTCATTGTATTTTTTCGTACAACTATGCATACAACCATCCAGGGTCACACAGGAGGGGGTAAAGACCAGGGCTTTTTCCTTTTTTATTTTTATTTTTTATTTTTTGCCTTCCGACAATTGCAGATGTACCTCAGAAATCTTTTACTTAACNATTATGGCGACAGTCCCCCCATTTTTCGTGGTGAGACGTGTACTACACTACTACACTTTCAGCGTATGTAGAGTACTACACTTTTCATTGTATTTTTTCGTACAACTATGCATACAACCATCCAGGGTCACACAGGAGGGGGTAAAGACCAGGGCTTTTTCCTTTTTTATTTTTATTTTTTATTTTTTGCCTTCCGACAATTGCAGATGTACCTCAGAAATCTTTTACTTAACGTCTTATACTCTACATGAATATTAAACCAATACGAAGTACAACAACATATGTAGGACTTATCTCTACTGTCACTTACATCGTTCTTTTTATTTCTTTTCATGCCCCACCGTCCTCCTGCGGTGCGTGCTGAATTTTATTTTTATCGCGAGAAGGGTCCAGCCGTCCCGTTCCCTCGTCAACGGTGCTAACGTCGAAGTTTGGTACTCACGAGAGCTTTTTAGCTATATTTCATATTTCGCTTTCACCCGCAAATTTCGTAAAATTTTCACCCCATGGGGATTCGAACTCACGACCTCTGCGACTAGCGGATTACGAGGATACCACTAGACCACCGGGGCGACCGGTGCTGGGTGCTTGGAGTGGAAGGCAGGTCGGCCATGACGGGCCGTAGATGGGTAAAACTCGTTAGATTATTGGAGGCGTGCAGAAGCTCGTCAAAAGATGACGGTATCAAGTCACGCAATAACTCTCAAACACCAAAAGTAATCTCCCAATTACCAACATATCATACAGAAAAGATACACGACTGTCCGTTACCCACATGGGACATATCGTTGTGTGCTGGTTGGGAAATCGTAGAAAATAGTTGAATAGCATCCGCTTACGCTATCTATTCATTCCAAATGATTCTCTTTTCTGTAGGTCCAGAGCGGATTCGTTTTTTTGTCATTATTGAAAAAAAAAAACTCCATGAATCAACACCCTTCCGTGACACTCCCAAAGAGAATAGTAAATAATCCGTTTCTCTTCAACTCGTCACTGCAATCTGCGTAGATGTTACCCAAGATATGACACGTCATTTTATGCTACGATAATGTCGAAGAGCCCCCCTGCTCGTATGCATTGTCATGCTTCGGAAAAAAGCAATATTGCCCTCTTCTTCACCAACTCCTCCAAAACAACCATGAGAATCCCAAACACAACCACCAAAACAAGATCATCTCCAAAACAAGAACATCTCCTCCAAAACAATGAAGAAAAATCCCAGACACAGCCACCAAAACACTACCATATCCACCAGATTCTCTCGCTCTCTCTTGTCCAATCTAGTCTGTCTCTCTCTTTCTCTCTCTCTGCGATAGAATGCGATTCGACCCTAATACACTTCCATCACTGCAAGTTCATCACAAAGTCACGGTGCGTGTTCAGCGTTATTCGTTCGTCAAGAAATCTGAATGCTGAAACTGCAACGTCAAATGAGTGGTTGAACTCTCCTTCCTCTCCACCGGCTCCCTGAAAAGGTGATGCGTCACATCGATGTGCTCCGAGTATGAGTTCGCGATCGGGTTGCGCGCAATTGGAATCGCTCCCTGATTATCCTCGAAGACCAGAATGCACGGCATACCCGCAGCTGGCAACTTAAAGCGCCAAACCTTCAAGACGTCGGCAATGGCCACATACTCTGCTTCCGTTGCTGAAGGCGTAACGCACTTGTGCGTCCTTGAAAACCAAGTCACCCCCACCCCCACACATCACTAGTCCTCCTGACACCGACCTCCGGTCTGCCGTCTTGCTTGCGACGTCGGCATCCACAAACACTTGCATGCCCATACCGGTCACTACTCCTCACTCAATTGTTATAACCATCCTACGCACGTACAAATATCGAGTGCTGCTTTCCAGTGCACCATCTTGGGAGATGCACAACGCCGCGCAGCTGCTCGTGCTGCGTTCGCGATATCCGGTCTTGTTTGAATGGCCAACCACATCCGGAATCCCACAACTCGCGGAAAGGGATATGAGCGCACGTTGTTTTCTCGTCAAAGTCCGAGAGCTTCACGTTAACAGGCAAGGGCACACTCTTCGCCCACTCAACGCCGTACCCTGCTGCCAATTCTTCTGGAGCCTCTCCTGCGAAATCTTCCAACAGCCCTTTCTCTACATCCCTCTCGTAAAAGCACGCGGAGAATCACCTCAACTCTCCAAGGTTCTTCACGGGGATCATCTCGTTGATATCCACGCCGCACTGGTCACACCTCTCCTTCTGCCCTACAGAAAAATGTCGTCCACGTAGACCACGGTGATCATGATCACACGTCCCTCCTTAATCCATCGATCAACACACACATCCGGCAGGCACAAGCGAAAGGCCTATATTCAAGAAACACCTCGTTAGGTGCGCATGCCATTGTCGTAGTGCCTGCCTCAAACCGTACAGACTCTTGCACAGCTTCACGATCACACCAGATATACAACCCTGCCGTAGACGCATGGAAACATCCTCGTCAAGGTCAGGCTGCACAAATGTCTGCTGAATATCGAAATGGCAAAAGTGAAGGTTCTACTCACATGCCAATGCTGCTAAATAGCAAGTGTATAAATACCTACTGAATTTCGAAATGGCACAACTCAAGGTTATGCTT
Source organism: Ectocarpus sp. CCAP 1310/34 (assembly GCA_902602495.3). Lineage (NCBI taxonomy): Eukaryota > Phaeophyceae > Ectocarpales > Ectocarpaceae > Ectocarpus > Ectocarpus sp. CCAP 1310/34. The sequence continues at coordinate 41,598 of CACKRE030000536.1, read as the reverse complement.
ACATGCCAATGCTTCTAGCAAAGCGCACATGGGACGCGGAGACGGCGGGCGCAAAAAATTATCTAAAATCAATCGGAGCGCTCTGGATGTCCCCCCGCGCTGCAAGTCTTGCCTTGAATTTTGTCAGCTATCCGTATTCGTCTGCCTTACAGTGAAACACCTACTTGAAATTGATGAGGTTCTCTAGTTCCTGCATCCAACAACCAAAAAAATCGCGATCGACTGAAGCTTCCCACAACTTTTGAGTGTTGGGGACCGCATGGCCTTCTTGAACGTCTTCGGCAAGCGAAGGTCGCTGGCGAGGCAGTGGGGAAAATCTGGAGTCTTATCAAGCCGGCGCTCGGCGCGAAGAGCGGCATCAACGCCCTCGCGGGTGGTGAACATCGTCGCGAACACGTGCGACCTCTCGGGCCCCCCGGATGCCACGCCCCCCCCGGGCTCCTGCGGCCCCCCGCTCCCACTTCATCCAAGGCTCGGATGCGGCGGCGGCGGAGGCGGCCTGCTGCGGTGGCGGCGTCGGTAGACGGGGTGGCGCGGCTGCTGTGGGCGGCGGCGGCGGTAGACGGGGCGGTGTGGCTGCGGTGGACGGCCGTGCTGACGACGACTCCATGGAGGTCGGCCCCGGAGCTGCGGATCCCGTGAAGATCGGCGGGAAAGCGGACGGCGGCGATGCGGTGGTCGCTGTTGCGGGCGGGGTGTTTATGTACGTCCGCGATGGCGGTGGCGGTGGCGGTGCGGCGGAAGCCGCAGGTACGGCGCAACTCGTCGTTTGAGGCCTTTTTCGGACGGAAGCCGCCGCTCAACGTCGTCCCGTTTTTCCAGGACGGGATGGTGCAGGTCAAGCGCGCAACCAAGGCGGACGTTCAATCAGTGCGCTGCTTAAATGCATGGCGCCAACAACCACTCGACGAACAACGGGCAATCAGTGCGCTGCTTCCATGCATGGCGCCAACGACCACTCGACGAACAACGGACAATCAGTGCGCTGCTTCCATGCATGGCGCCAACGACCACCGACGAACAACGACGCTAGGCGTCGAGTGGTTGTTGGCGCCATGCGGAAGCAGCCCACTGGTTGAACGTCCGCCTTGGTAGCGCGCTTGACTTTCATCATCCTGTCCTGGAAGAAAGGGACGACGTTGAGCGGCGGCTTCCGTCCGAAAAAGGCCCCGCACGGCGACATCCAGCCCAGGTTTGCCTCCGTCGCAGAGCGGTTTAAACAACCGGAAGCCCAGATCGCCGAAGCGAGCCACAGGCGATATGCGTTGGCGTTAGTGTTGGGGATGGAGGCGAGGTTGACGGTATCGCCCCGCGTGTGCCTCGCCGCGGCATCGGGACCCGCCTGCCCTTCGCTTCCCCGCAGCCCACACACGAGTGCAGCTCCCCCACCAATCCCACGCCCTGCTGCTTGGGTGTCTCGCGCATTACAATTCAAAGCCTCTCGTTGCGAGCAAAATGCTCCGTCGCATGGTGTATCCGCGGGAAGGTCTTGGGGCCAGTGGTAGTTGGCATCAGCATCACTAAACGTCACTCCTTGCGATGCCAAGCTGTCGCGTAATACAGCATCATTGAACGTAACTCCTTGCGATGCCAGTCTGTCGCGTAATACAGCCAACCTACCGAAGCAAGGCTGGGGAGGTTCTCCCACTTGCATTTTGATAACATGGTACTCTGACGTCAGGCGGGATCTCTCTGCATTCGCACGGGGCTCGTAATAGATATGTTGTATTGAGGAGTGAGTCCACACAATACTCCTTTTATTCTTCTTGAAAAGCGTTTAAAAGGGTTTCACTCCACCCATAGTCCGGCGATAGCGCAGATGGATGCGCTTTGCAGCACTGCTGCTGAATGCCGAAGATCCAGGCGCAAAACAACCAATGGCGGGTACCGCAACCCTCACCATGAAACCGTGGCCCGAGGCACGAGAGAGAGGAGCAGAGAGACTGCAATGAACGGAGCAGAGCGATCGAGTCATGCTGGCGGCCTCCTCGGGCGGCCGTTGCCGTGTCTGCGCGTGGGTTACAGGGTATCATATCGAGTCCCGGCAGAGTGAGTTTTTTCTCACTAAGTAAATCCTGGTCTAGGATGAAAGCGACGCGTTGCAAAGCTCGTTTGTTAGCAAACCATAGTCGACTTCGTAAGTCGCGAGGAAAGGGATTGCTCTTCTCGCGATAAAAATATCTCAGGCAGGAACCGCAGGAGGGGGTCCAGCCCCACCCTCCTATGTGACCCCGGTTGGGTCGTCTAGCTAGTAGAAGTGGAGGATAGGGGCCAGAGGGGCAGACGACAGAGTCCAATGATGGGATAAAAATAAAAAACTAAAAAATAATTAGTCCTTGCCGGTTATTCCATACCCATACATGGTGGTATGTGATCTGCCTGGCATATATATTTTGTCGGTTTTGCGGACGCAAAAAAGCTGATAACACAAGTCAGCAGCAGTCTATACAGTCGTACCTCAGTTAAGGACGCAGTCGCACCTGTTTTTTTGCGTAAAAATACTATGTCCTTAGGGTTGATAACCCTCCTTCTGTTGTACATTCTGCGAGCCACATGCATGTGAAAAAAAATTGTCTTTCCCCGAGGGAGTTGTCTTGATTTTGGTGTCCTTAAGCGAGGCAGGACTGTCTTTTTTTTGCCGTCTTGGGGACGCACGATGCAGCACTTCACCATGTAGGCGAGGATACACGTAGCAGCAGACTCGGTTCCAGTTCTGATGAGCACTCTTGCACACATCGTATGGGATCGTTCTCCAAACGCACATTTTACGCTCTTCGTGTGCGATATTGCGCAACAGTCGGTTGGTTGCCCCGGTTCTCACCGCTGTTCCGGCGCATTTTGACGTTCATGTTCCCTCGAATCAAACCTCCATTACCAATCCCCCCATCATCCCTCCCGGCCTCCTCACGAGCTTCTTCTGTTTGCACTCTCCTTACACTACACTACCCTGATGGTTGTGTGTGAGGGCACGTAGGCCTTCGCTTGTTGTGCACCTAAGCGACATTTTTTTGGTCTTGAACATAGAGCATTTTCGTGGAGGAAAAAATGTGAAATGTGAGGTCCATTTCATTAGGACGGATCAAATCGTTGCTCGAAGGCTTGATCTACCGTAGTGGTTTTCCTATTCAATGCGTAAGCTATCGCACAGGAATTATTGTTCAGTGGTGCATACCTTGATTTGCAACACGAGGCGGGGACAGCAGTTCCTTCCCTCAAGTGCACTCAGTATTATGTAATAGCAAGCGCTTCGACGTACAAGGCACGAACTACCTTCACCGAATGTGCTGCTACAAGTTTTTTCGAGGCTGCCAACGACACCGTGTGGCGACGGTACATATCTTCTGCAGTCGGGAACTCGATGTCGGATCCCTTGAAGAGCGTGTTTTAGCACCCCGCATACGAAGAAACAACATTCGATGTTCTTGGACGGGTTGCCTGCACTCACCACACAACGGCGGACCCGAGAACATGAAGAGCACTCCACGGTATTACTCTTCGACAAAACCCCCAACACAGGTCACCGTGACGGTCATTGCCCTTTTTGCTTCCGTTGTCTCTCGCTCTCACCCCACAGGCACGGGTGCGCATCCCGGAATCTGCTACAGACAGGCGCGAGTGGCTGAAGCAACACTCGCAGTCCAGGAGGCGCCAGCAGCCTAGCCCAGGGAGCGGTCTGAAGACGCCCCACGATGGCAGAAGGCGTCCCTCTTCCCGCTTCCGTCCCCACGCCCACGCGGCAAGCAACTCCGAGTTCAGGGAGCGCACCACCTCCCGCGATTCCTCCGTAGCCGGCGGTGAATCGGACACCTCCTCTGTGAACTCCCGGCTCTCCACGGTGTCGACGCCCGAAATTTCTCAGCGGCAGCGGAAGATGCTGCAACAGCGGCACCAGCAGGTGGTCGGGCCGGCCTCCGTGGCCGGGTCACCGGACCGCACCCGGCGCTCTCGCGTGCCCCACGGCTCGATCACGCGGAGCTCGTCGTCTGCGTCGACGTCGGTTGTGTCCTCAGCGCCGTCACTGTCTCAACAGTCGTGCGGCGTTTGCGAGGCCGAGTTCACCCGGCTGCGCCGCCCGCACCGCTGCCGCCGGTGCATGGAGGCCGTTTGCGCCTCTTGCTCGCCGTTGAGACTACCGGTTCCCGGCTCGGGCAGCCTCGAGCCCAAGCGTACCTGCAGGCTCTGCGCCGGAGGCCCGTCGTCGGCGCGAAGAAAGGGCTCGGCAGCTGTCAGGCAGAACGCCGGATCATCTTCGGCATTAAAAGCTGCTGCAGCTCGCAGGAGTTCGGCGGGGCAACGCGGGGATAAGCCTGTTCGCGTGGCGGCGGCGGCGGCGGCGGCAGACACGGCCGCCAGTCGGCGGTCGGCCAGCCGATCGCACGACACGCGACACCGGCGGTCCAACAGCGTGGGCAGCATGATCACTCGAGCTCCGCTCAAGGCTCTCTCTGACGCTGCCGCGGCCGTCACGGCTGGGTTCTATGCCGATGGGGCGGAAGGTGGGGGCGAAGGAAAAGTGGGGGACTCGGCTGGCGGCATTGACGGTAGCGGCAAGAACAAGCTCACCCCTGGACGGTCGCCCAATGCTCAGGGGTCTCTTACCGGGAGACTCGCTGCGGGCGGGCTTGCGGCGTTGGGTGCTATCGGCACCGGTACTGCGGCGGTGGGCGCGATCGGCACCGACATTCTCCGGTCGGGCATGCTGTCGCGGCAGACGGATGCCCCCTCGTCATCTACCGGAGAGCAGCCAGCGGATGCTAATGACGGGACGGATGGCGACCCCCTTGCTGCCGGGGAGAAAGCATCGGACTCACGTGTTGCAGGCGGCGACGTTTCTCTGACTCGGAGGCTCGCGGCTGGTGGGCTTGCGGCTTTGGGTGCCGTCGGCGCTGGCATCGGACGGCCAGGAAAGCCACCAGGAGAGGCGGACTCCTCCGTCCCATCAACGGGAAGGCAGTCGGCGACTGCCAAACAGCAGGAGGAGGGCATCTCTGCCGGCGCGACGGTGAGCGATCAGGGTGTTGATGTTTCTCTCACTCGGAGGCTCACAACTGGCGGGTTGGCGGCGTTAGGGGCTATCGGTACCACCAGCACGGCTGCGTTGGGTGCTGTCAGTGCCAGCGGCACGGCTGCGTTGGGTGCCGTCGGTGCCAGCATCGGTGGATCGAGGAAGCCGGCCAAAGACTCGGATCCGTCCGCACCATCCGCTCCGGAGCTTGAAGACGTCATAGGCGGGCTCCCTGCTGGGGACGGCAACGTGACGGCGTCCGACGTGGGGGTGGAAGGAGTTGATGCTTCTCTCACTCGGAGGCTCACGGCTGGAGGGTTGGCCGCGTTGGGTGCTGTCAGTGCAAGAAGCACGGCTGTGTTGGGTGCTGTCAGTGGGAGGAGCACGGCCGCGTTGAGTGCTGTCAGCGCCAGCGGCACGGCTGCGTTGGGTGCTGTCAGCGCCAGTAGCACGGCTGCGCTGGGTGCCGTCGGTGCCAGCGTCGGCGGATCGAGGGAGCCGGACAAAGAGTCGGATGTGCCCGCACCGTCTGCTCCCGAGCTTGAAGACGTCATCGACGGGCTATCTGCTGGTGACGGCAGCGTGACGGCGTCCGACGTGGGCGAGGAAGGAGTCGACTCTTCTCTCACGCGGAGGCTCACGGCGGGTGGGTTGGTGGCGTTGAGTGCTGTCGATGCAGGCATCGGTCGGCCGGGAAAACAACCATCAGGAGAGGTGAGGGTGCCTACACCAGTTGCCGTCGAGGCGTCGGCGGATGTTGAAACCGAGAAGGAAGTCGTCTCAGGCGACAATACGACGGCAACGGATGGTGTGAACACAGAGGGCGGCGATGCTTCTCTCACCCGGACGCTCGCAGCTGCGGGAGTAGCGGCTTTGGGTGCCGCTGGTGCCGGCATTGCTACAGCGAGAAATCCACCAGGAGAAACAGAAGATTCCAAGCCATCTGCGCTAGAAATAGCAGCTGATGCTGCGCCTAACTTGGACGGGGTTTCGGGCGACCTCCCCGCTGGCGACGTCAGCGTAAAAGGTGGTGGCGATTCTTCCGGTCAGAGGCTCGCTGCGGGCGGGTTAGCGGCGTTGAGTGCTGTGAACGCAGGCGTTGGTCGATCGGGTAAGCCATCAGGAGATAGGGATGTCTCCATGCCACCTGCGGGAGTGCCACCAGCGGGTGTTGAGGTCAAGGAGGAGATCTCAGGCGACCTTCCTGCTGATGACGTCCGCGCTACAGCGTCGGCCGTAAAACCGTCAAGCGATGAGGACTCCGTCAACCGGAGGCTTGCTGCTGGTGGGCTGGTGGCCTTGGGTGCTCTCCGCACCGGCGTTGGCCGGTCGGAGGACAAGCCATCAGGAGAGGAGGGTGTCTCCTTACCATCTGCGGCAGAGCCATCAGCTGATGTCGAGATCAAAAAGGGATGCGATCACCCTGCTGATGACGACGTCACTGCGACGGCGTTGGAAGGGAGCTCCCATGGCGGCAACGCTTCTCATAGACTGGCATCTGGGGGGTCGGTGTCGTCGGGTGCGGTCTACACCGGCATTGGTCCGTCGGAGGTGACGCCATCAGGCGAAGTGGAAATCTCCGTACCATCTCCGGCAGACAAAGAGGATAAGATGAAGCTGAAGGCAGTGGTCGACGGCGGCGAGGGGGCACTCGCGGGGAGTAACGCAGCGGAAACAAGCTTGGCGTTTGCTGATCGACGGCCCGGGAAGGACGCAGTGAAGCACGAAGATGTTATCACCGAACCGGTGGTCCAAGTGGGTGTAACTTTAACATTTGAATTTCCAGAGGGAGGCAGGGGCTTGTTTCGTCCTCCGTATTCTGTAGAGATGGTTGTTTGTTGAGGACGTGCGTATCGCCCCGGCCATCAGGAGCGCTTGCCACCGCAAGGAATCCCTCAAGGACACGCTCATCAACGCTTTGCACTGTATGTTGTGTACTTCAACGGATCGGTGGTGACAACCACATGTAGCTTGTTAGTTGGCTTTGCTGCGGCGGTACGGTGGCTATTTATTTTCTGTGTTTTGCACTACACCCGGTGTTCGCCACTTTCCGAGAACTTCATATGCCGTTTGCCGTTGGACCCTTCTGTAGTCCTCACCAGCTCTTTCACCCCCACATGTTTGCACCAGGTCGCTGGAAGTGCAACAGTCCGTGAGACCACAGTAAGGACTGCGGAAGACGCGTCAACCGTCGCCGCCGCCGCTGCTGCTGCTGCTGCTGGGGGGGTTGCGACTGGACAATGTCTACCCACTTCGGCGGTGGTGACTAACGACGGCGAACGTGCGTTGGATTATCCTGTGACCCTGGAGTCTGTACCAGATGTTCCCACCGGTCAGAAAACGGTGGATACGATCAAGCACGGCTCGACCAAGCGTTCTGCCAACGATACCGAGGAGGCACCTGCCGTGGTCAAGGCTGAACAGGTTGGATATTGCTCAGTCTTGGAGAACCAGGGGGCACCCAAGCTCGTCAGTGACTTCGTTGACGATACTGCGGAGCCCCCGTCTTCGGGACCGACCGCACCTGAAGGAAGATCTTGCGTGTTGGAGCCGCCGTCGATACCTGCCGTAAATGAAGGAGTGGTTGAGCGAGTGGCTCAGTCGACCGTGAAGAATGAGTCGAAACAAAACGATCTGCAACAATGGGCATCTGGCATTGTCAGGGAACCCGTGGATGGAGGCCTGACATCTGTGGACGTTCGCGCGGCGTCGGTTGACCTGTCTGGTAAGTCGCAGTGGTGGTTAGGCAAGTCTTGCAGCCAAATATGATGGGTAATGGGAGTTGAGCGATCTTCTTGACGGACTACAATAGGCTAGACGACACATTCACTGTCGAACGATGACGGACGGTATGGCCGATCGAGCTGTAACCGTTACGTGCAAACAGGTAACTCTTCCAAAGTCTGGCCGCTTGGTTTTCACGCCCGAACGATGTTATTGGCGTTATTGCAAGATTGAAACCACTGTCCTGCGCTCACAACCGTCAAATGTTGCTTTTCTTTGCCGTGAGTGTCAACGCCTCTTGTCATTCCTCCGTTGCTGTTTATGATACTCATTTGGCGCAGGTGATGTCGATGTTCCGCCTGCAGACCTAGCAGGCAGGGTAGCAGAACCACCGCCTGCCGAGAAAGAAAGTCTCGGCCGTCTTGATTCCGGCCATATGGGCGTGACGAGACCCGACACGAAGGTTGAGAACAGCAAGGCTTCCCTCACGGGACTCGCTGCCGGTACCCTGGTCGGCGAGGGCACCGTTGATGTCGGCAGTGGCGTGGGAGCGCAGGTATTGTCGGGACCCAGTCTGGTGCTGTTGCGGACGGTCGGACGTTTGCTGACTCCTCTGCAAGGAACAAAAGCTCATGCTGCAAGGGGTAGTACACAGCACGTATTTTGATTTTTTGCTGTTGTTTGCACTACCCCGCCAGTGTGAACGTTAGGCTGAGATTGATGGTTCACTTTTTGCAGCTTTTGGTTCCGGCTTGAAAACTCCGTTGCCATGTCTTCTGACCTCTGTGTGCCGTGTGCGGACGTAGTAGGACCCAAGCAGGATTTGTTCAATTTCCAAGGCCGTTCAATATTGACACAACGTTACAGCACAGGTTGGTGGTCGAAGAGTGTTGTCTATGCACACAACAGCACATTGTTTTTCGTGCCGGACTTGATTCTTGAACCCTGCCATCGCCGACAACCCACCCGTGTGTTCAGGAGGATGCCGCTGCCGTAGCAAGTACGGACCGGCGCGCAGATGACGTCCCATGCTTCAGGGAAGTCGCGTCAGCGGCGCCCGAAAAGGGGGCAACGACGGTAGACTCTGCGCCTCCTAGCACCGACAACCACCGGACAACGTCCTCATTGCCTCTCACGGAACGCTTGTCAGTCCCTCGGATCGATGACGACACAACCATGGAACACCAGGCTTCGGCCCCGGATGCTACTAGGACGGAACAGTCGAGCTTGGTAGAGGTTGAGAAGGGATCCGAAAAAATGGGAGACGGAGAAGTGGCCGAGGCTGAGAGCGCGGCGGACGAGGCACCGAGCGGTTTGGAACCACCCCCAACGGTGGTCGGCGAGGCTCGGGTGGTGGACCGAGGGGCGCAAGTGGTACAAACAGTCGAAGAGGCCGGCACCGAAGACGTGGTGGGGGTGAGAGGCGTGCGCGGACTTGTTGACATCCTGTTAGAAGTTCGTTCGATTTCCAATGCTTGCCGCCCAATGTTTGCCACAAGCTGGAATTGCATGTATGCGGTTCTGTGCACACAACAGCAGACAATCGCTTCCCTCGCCTCCATGCTGGTTTTCCTCGCTGCTTTTGGTGACAAAGGTCGTCCCGCCCTAGCTCGTCGTGTATGACATTTCGCTGCCACCTCCCACTCATGTTATCGTGTCCATGACCCCGTTTCGCAGGATGCCGGCGGGATGCCCGCTGAGCAAACAGCCGGACCGACTGTGGATTCTTCGCTCGAAGCTCCCCAAGGGACCAGGCCCAAGTCATCCGTTTCCGTTCCGAGCGCGGAAGGACCATCGCAGGTAGATGGCGTGCCTCGTGTTGCCGTTGCTGCGATGGTAGCCTCCGTTGCCGAGTCAGTACCGGAGATCGTCCGAACCCAGCGTCCCTTGGGACGCGCTGGAGAAGCTACGACCATGGGGCACGCCGCCACTAAGGCGGAGGATGAGGGCGCGTCCGATGTGGCTAGGGCACCCAGTGCCGATGACGCGTCCGATACGTTCGTGTCACTTGAAGGAGTAAGAGAACCGTCACCGGATGAAGGGCTTGCTAGTGCAGCGGAGCGTAATTCGGCGGTGAAGGACGGGGCGCCAAATGTGAGAAGATCTGCTTCAACGGTGGAGGTGGTGATGGAAGAGCTGGAGCGCCACTTCCCGTGGACGCCCATGTTGAGCTACCCATGCCCATTTGTTTCTCCCTGGTGCGTCACACGTCCTCCGTTCTAGAGCATCGTGCAGCACAACAGCTTTGACGGCTCAAGTCCATGATGATGTCGCTTATCTACACCCCCAACTGTTGTCGCTGCTGCTGCTGCTGCTGCCGCTGCTGCTGCTGTTTCCGCTGTGTTTGCTGGTGCCCCGTTGCCGTTTCGCAGATGCAGGGGCCCGATTATTGCGAGGTCGACACAATGACATCGCTTGGATCGGGGCTTGTCGTCGGGACGAAAGATTTTTGGAGCCGATTCTCTGTAAAGCTGTTGCGGCTCATGACTACCGGCGACCCGAATCCCGTTATGGCGAGCCTGTTGTTCTTTGTCTTGTTTTTCGCGTTCATTGTCTGTCTTAGATCTGTGGACGGTGCAGGAGTCCAGAGATGATATTTTGCGAAGCGTTAGCCCATAGGAGTCGGGATTGGTCGAGCCCTGCTGTAATTATGTGTTATTTTCATATTTAATAGTTGTATTTCATATATTATGCACCCTGCACGCCTTTATGGGTAAGGCGCAACGCCGTCGACCCGGAATCAAGTGGAGGTTGGAGAAAAGAGACATGAGTGCGTGCGGACAGAAACATGAGCGGTGATTTCTGAAGCTTCTGCTTCGATGTTCGCGACGAACGAGCGATTGAGACGGGAGATGGACCGTAGGCGAGGATTCACCGAAGCAAGAGCTCCAACGAGAGACAAATATGTTCTCAGTAGGCACCAGGAGGGTGCGATTGGCGTGCGTGAGCCCCTTCGTCCGTGTTGCGTTGTGCTCCCAGAGAAAACGTGGTGCTACTGGCTGTTCGAGCTTGGATGAAGGGCTCACGTTGTGGAAGTCCCTTGGGTCCACTTGGTGGTACCCCACGGGCCTCCAGACGTCGGACGGAAAGACTGGTACCTGGTGAGTCCTGCGAATCTGAATGGACGTCTGGTGTCCTTCATTTCAACATTTTCACAGTTCTCAGAATTAACCCTCTTGCTTCTGATTTACACGTTACCATAGTACCAAAACATGTGGCGATGACTTGGCTTCGAGTCTGTCAATACAGCGCGATTGGACTTCTGGAAGAATGTTTCCCCTCGTCCGTTATTGAGAGCCACACATGTCGAGGCCGTGGCTCGTCATGCCCGTCTTCCCCTTGACAGCGGTGCGGTACACGTGATAGACGCGGACGCAATGTTGAGCGACTGCTGAAGCACGTGTCATCATAATCACCCGCCCCTTCCCCAACCTCACACCTCCTCTCAAGTGGGTTGGCGCTGTTGGCAAAGCGCTGTAAAACACGCCACCCCGAATATAGCACCCACAGTATCCGCTACCAAAGACGCGTGGCGCATGGACGAGTGGAGTGATGATAGCTGTTTATTGCCAGAGGTGCCCCGAAAACGTTGCCCTTTCCCACCTGTCTGTTTCAGGCCATTATTCCCCAGTATATCTACAGGCTTCTCCTGGCTGTGCCATGCCTCAAACATCTCTCTGCACAATCCTTCCATTTTTCCCAGCTCCGCCATGTACGTTTATCTCTCGTAAAACGGACATTCCGCAACCACATGAACTCGGTCTTATCAATTGGAGCCGCATCCACATTTATTTGTGCGTGTGGTGGTCTCCGTCTACTCCGGCGTACCTTCCCATTTCCCCGTGGACGCACTCGAAGGTACTCCTAAACTTGACCTTCAGCCATAGTCCCCGAGACGATTGAATCTGTTCCTGCGTTCAACGTTTCACATACTTGGAGGCCCTCCTTTGAGCTGGTTTCTTCCCGTAGGTCCAATTCTTCTCTCTCAGCAAAAGTATCTAATGCCTTTACCTTGAACCAACCCCCCAGGCTTCCTTCCGTTGCCAACGTACCATATTCGTCGGTTTTGAACCCCCTTCAAACTTCCTTGACACTCTCTGGGTCGCCATATTTGCCCACACCGCCTCCCAAGCTGTTTTCGGCAACCTCTCCTTTCCCATGTCGTGCATACGTACGACTTGTACCATCAGCTTCCTTGTATCCGTGCTTCTGCTTGTGCAACAAACAACACCATGCACCGCCATATAATCCAGGACATCCATTGCACGCGCGGCTCAAAAAGCGGACCAAGCATGTTCCTCTCCACGATCGTAATGATACGAGGTTTGCGACCAGCGTGATGCAGCTTCAACTATCGACTGCAGCACGAGACCATCGTCACCGCACAACACGTGGTGAAAGCCACCCAACACAAGCTACACGAAGGTGATGAAAATCCAATACAACGAGATACTGTAGTTCTGAACCATCCTTACCAACCTCCCCTTTAACCCCCCACAATGCCACTGGAAACGAGCAACATACACAAACAGGCCGATTCCTGCTACTTCAAACGCTTGGGTCTCCACAGTTCTGCTCGCTTCTCGATCGCCCCTCCTCCTGGATAACAAGCCAACATCTGACTGCCAACAGCTGAAAGATCGTCGGACGCAATGCTCGCAGAAGGACTGATCCACATAAACCTCGAAGGACCAGGTACGTCAAAACACCTGTCTAAACACCCGTGAGCTCCACCAAACCAAAGCTACCGGAACTCCGAGGGACTAGGTTCCATCAACACATCAAATTTCCAAAGCTAACCTGCGCTCCGATGGACCAGGAATCAGGCTTCGTCGTTGGCCCAGACGGCTACGCCGGCGCGCCGCCCTGCCATTGGGAAGGGCGGAATCGCACATGGTGCACATGGCGCACATGGCGCACATGGTGCACTTTTAGTCGGACACGTACAACTCACGCTTCCAAGAACCACCGTGGCGTGTGGGTGCAAAATGCGTCGGAGCCCCCACCGGATGTATCGGCATCTTTTCCGCTGGCAATCGGTCAGCTCACATGGCCGACACAAAACAGATCGGAAAACAAACACCATAAAAGCAAACGCAACACAAGCTCAAACAATGCACACCCAAGTATGTGCCACAACGATCGTCTACTTTCTCGGGCCACACGACCAGTTCAGGTCCAAAGCATCTCCGCACCTGGTACAGGCAGGACCCAACGGAGCAGGGAATCGATAGCGGCGCAGAGTGGTCCGGCTGCTGGTAGTAGGACACGTAGGACCCGTCCACCTGGATGATTACGATGAATGTACGAAGACCATTTCGGTTGGGGGAAACGGTCAGTGTTAGCGTTCCGGCCAGACTCGCCCGCGTGGGTTGAAGAGCGGGCGGTTGCACAAGCGGAGGGCGTTTTTCACGCGACAATGGGCATACGCCGCCAGATTCATCGCCACTTTTGCTGCTGTTGTTGTTGCTGTTGTCTTCACATATAAGAACATGCCTACTCACCCCCATGTATGCCTAAACTAAGAACATAGCATTCTGCGGGTTTGCGATTACCCCAAGAGCCGAGATAGAGGACGAGGAGAGAGGGGGGAGGGGGGGGGTTCGTACGGTCTTATGAGAAACGCCAAGGAATCCATGGGGTGGTGGTGATGGCTTGACATACGAATGTACTGGATAAAGGTCGACATCAACACCGCGAAGGGTGTAATGAATCCCAAACAGCACAGCTATTTGGGACAACGTTGTCCCAAATTTTTATTTGGGACAACACGTTTAACTCGGCGTAGAAAGATCGGATCGACCTCAAACCAAGTTTGTTGTAAACCTACTGGACACAGCTTTCACGGAATGTATTTTGAGTCCACAACGGAACCGGGGCCGAGGAGATGGAGCTTAAAAAGGGGCTCCTTGTTATGGAGGAAAACGTGGTTTTACCGAAGCCACGGAGCCCCTTTTTTTGGCTCTATCTCCTCGGCCCCGGCTCCAAGTTTGTTGTAATCCTACTGGACACAGCTTTCACAGAATGTATTTTGAGTCCACAACGGAGCCGGGGCCGAGGAGATAGAGCCTAAAAAAGGGGCTCCGTGGCTTCGGTAAATCCACGTTTTCCTCCATAACAAGGAGCTCCTTTTTTAGGCTCTACAGTAGGGGGCCCTCTATAGTGCCGGTATGTGTTCAGAGAGCAAAGCGGCACTATACCGGGCACCGGCACTATTCAGAGTACAGAAAGACTTGATATTCCGGTGTGTGCGAGCCGAAAACACCGGCACTATACCAGCAACCGGCACTATTCAACCGGCACTGTATCGGGCCACCCACTGTATCTCCTCGGCCCCGGCTCCGTTGTGGACTCAAAATACATTCTGTGAAAGCTGTGTCCAGTAGGATTACAACAAACTTGGTTTGAGGTCGATCCGAGCTTTCTACGCCGAGTTAGACGTGTTGTCCCAAATAAAAATTTGGGACAACGTTGTCCCAAATAGCCGTGCTGAATCCCAAAATGTGTTAAATTTCTTCGCCTTCATGGTGCGAGAACTCACACGTTCACTACCACTACTGGATTCCACGGCAGACAACACGCTAGCCACGTAAGATGTCTACAAATGAACGAAACTCTCACGGGGCTGTAAAACACGCGACACCGAGAGGCGGCAATCAATTCACATCCAATTCGCAAGTAAGTGTCGATTCACCTTCGTTCTTTGCAGGGGATTGTGATGGGCTTTCCACCCTGCGGGGTGGATGTAGTTTTATGCGTCTCGTACCTGTTGCCATTGGGGGACGCGCTGAATGGAAACCTGACCCCGCCGGGCGGGACGCAAGAAAGGAGGGACATCGGGTACGATGAGGAGGGATGTTATTAAGAGTGCTATCCTAGCCTCGGCGACACAGGGAGTTCTTGTACTGGGCAGCGGACCGAACGCTGCCGTTCAATAGGCGCCGACGGCCAGACACACCACCAGAACTGTCAGATGCTCGCCTTGTTACCCGTCGTGCAGACACCCGAACCTAACGCAGGGCTACGCTGATCAACACTGCACGCGGTACACCTGCACTTCATAGGTTGCCCCACACCGGCAAACAGTACAAAACACGCCCTACATGTCACACCCAAACTACCGATGGCCAAACCTTGCAATCGCTCGTGTCTTGGGCCTTGGCCTCGCTAGCTTCTTGACCCTCGATTGGAGGGGCTTTGGTCTCCAACCTTGGAAATCGTTCATAACCCAAGCGCCTCGACCTAGTAACCCTCGATAAGTAGAACCCACGACATGGGTCTTCCCCAAAGTATCGCGTCTCACCCCTCACACAAGGCGTACTCCTCGGGAGAACAGAAACCCTCCATGTCGCCGCACTGAAAATCACGCAGTCACGCTCCCCCACATCCGTTCCGCCGATGGGGAAGCACTTGTCGCGGTAAACCTGGGATGAACGGGACCAAACCACGGTCAAACCATGAAAAAACCCACCCCACGAACCGAACGCAAACGTGTTTTGCAAACCGCCCACAAAAAAACACCACGCCGCAAACAGACCTGAACGAAAAATAGCCAAGATTGCAAGCCGCCCTAAAACAATATCACCACGAAAGGGCGCGGCGAAGATGAACACGACTGCAATCCGCCTCCCCCACGGTGGGAAACGAGAACAAGGAGGAACCAGTAGAACATAGATGGAAGTGGGGGATCGAGGAGATTGCAGTAGTGGACCAGTACACATACCTCGGAGTAGAGATCGCAAAAGACTGCTCGTGGAATGCACACATGTCCAAGGTAGCGGAAAAGAGCAAAGCACGAGCAGGAAAGCTGCATCCAATACTCGCAAACCGGCACCTCGATACACGCATCAAATTGACGGTTTTGAAGAGCGTAATCGTACCGCCGCTAGAGTACGCCGGAGAAGTATGGGAAGGAAATAAGAAGGTAGT
>CACKRE030000536.1:0-18839 GCA_902602495.3 Ectocarpus sp. CCAP 1310/34 | reverse complement strand
CAGCAGGCAGCAGCAGGCAGCAGGCAGCAGGCAGCAGCACCCGTGCTACAGCAGTACCACACATCGTACTTGCCCAACCGGACGCGCAGCTTACCTCTGGGTTATTAGCAGCCGGGTTGGTGGTGGCAGAAGAACGTGTCCTCAATCCCTCATGCGAACCCTGGATGGCGGCGATGACGGGGCAGGACATAACCCTGTCTGCCCCGCAACCCCCGCTTCCGCCGCCTTGTGGTATGCCGTTCTTCCGAGCTGCGTTTCGCTTGCCCGCCATGATGGCGTCAGCCTTTTCGCGGGCCAAGTTGGACAAAACCACTTCGCTAGCCTCGCAGTAGCCTGTGTTCTCCGCGGCTTTTCTGCCCTTCCTCTTGCTGTCCAACAAGGTGGTGCGAAGCTTGATTCCTCGTTCGTGTGGGGACCACTTGTGGATAACCTCGTATCTTGTTTGGCCAGCATACATGATGCGTGTACATTCGCCAGCGGCAGTCACCGCTGGGCCCTGGCCGCGCAGCATTTTCAAGCCCGCTTCCCACCACCACTTTTTGTCTGACCAACTTTCTGAGTGGCTCTACCCCCCCTAATTCGACCAAGCGGAATCGATTGGCGACGATTCCCGTGGCGAAAAAGTTCGGCAATGCGGCGAAAAAAAAAGTTCGGGCTGAAGGGGAACTTTTTTTTTTTGGGAACTTTTTTTAAACGTCGTTTTTGGGCGTTTGAGAACGATCTGCGAAGTCAATTTTTTTTTTTTTTCTTCTCCGAGGTGGGAAAGGTGATTCGTCTTTAGCTCGGAACCCGCCCCCTATAAAAATGCCCTCTCGATAATCGAGGGGCCATTTGACGGGGCTTCCAGCCTCAACTGCGAAACGGCTCAGGTGGGCAGGTCTTTCCGCACCATCCAATCAGCAGGCGGTTCTCTGTTGTCCCCATTTCAGATTTTTTTCCACGGGAACGAACAGAGTTTTTAGGTTTCGGGTAGGGTTTCGGGAGTATCACGGAGTTCACACAAGTATCGAGTACTTGTAGGGTATTTAAGGTGTCACAGCAGACCTCTTACTTACGTAAAAAATAGGGCCTGTGAGCAATGCAGAACGCTACAAGAAAATGCTTTCTGTCGGGTTCTGTACCACTTCCGGTACCCTTCAGAGTACACTTCCGTCAGATAGTTCTGTCCAACGAAATGAGGTCACCAACCGGTAGAAATTTCGTAACAGCACCGAATGTTCCGTGCGTCCTACAAGGTTTGGCCCTGCCTTGTGGCTTATTTCGTTTCGGAGAGGCGCGGTCTGCAGGCACATTATCGTTTTGCCTCTCGCGAGCAACAATCGAAGGTCTACGCCCACTCACACATGAAAGCCCCTATACGCTACACGACGCCGACACGTTGAACGGCTGTGTCCGGATGTGTGTTATATTGGTACGCCGCAAGTTGTTGTGTAGACGCGCCGGCGTACCAATATGGTACGCCCCAAGTTGTGCCAGCAGCAGCAGCTGTGCCACGTTGGATGCATCAATCTGAACTGCGGCGACCAACGCTATCGACGACAACCAGCAGCCAATATCCAACACCTCAAAACAAACGACGGCCACCGACGTCGATGATGGTGGATGGCGCGTGAGACAGGTTTGATCATGACTAAACACGCCTGTGACCTCTTCTGAGTCTCGACACCCAGACAAAACCACATGTGAAAGATATGCTCATTGTCGAACATTGACGGATAGAAGGGCCAGAGCTCCGCGTTCGCACTTGAGGTCCAACAACAGAAGAAAGCATCAGGACTATTCCACACACGGCACCACACACTGGGGCGCGGCGTCGGCAAGCCAATATCATTACATGGGCGAACAGCAGACAGGCAATACGATACTTCACGTGCAGGTTGACCGAAAAGCCGGCGCAATTGGCGGCGACGCGACTAGGAATGACACCTGCACGTACGTCACCCCCTGGATTGCGCGTCTGGTTCGTAACTGACCAGTTGACCACGCTCTCTCGCTGTAGCACGAGCGCCAACTGCTGCGGAGCCATGCCTATCTCCAGAGACAGTCCAACACCATCATGGCTTGTGCAGGTGAAAATAAACTCTAGTGCGAAATTCGCCAAACTAGCGCTAGAAAGAATCGAGACACATGCAGACGATGCTTGCAACGGCGAGATGTGTCGTCGATTTCATTCCTTGTTTGCCTCTTCGCGCACATGCCCATTTTCCATGGTTTCCGCTGCACCTCTCCCCTCGTTGACGTGCTTCGACTGTAGTAGTTGAGGCGGCTTTGGCCTTGTGATTTGGCCAGAGTGTCCACGTACGACAAGCGAAAAGGGAATGACTCTACTTTCGATGGATCCACAGCTGCGCGGCTATTCAACTTGACAGCCTAAAACTTTCGTATATCGGTACTGCTGCCGCCACATCTGCAACCTTGGCATGTATAGCTGAAGACATCGCCTCTCGTCCTGTTTTGGCTTCCCTCCCGTTCACACGTATTCCTCGGGAGAGATGCTTGGTTACCGCTGTACTATTGTTTGTGTTTGCATGTTGAATGATGAACTGGAAACTGGACAAAGGAACAAGGCCATTTGCCGAAGTTTTTCCGCATCGTAGAAACCCCACATACATCTCCCCAGGCGGCACATGAGGCACGAACGGAACCTCAAGGCCTCAAGGTGAATCTCCATGAGGGGTACACAACCTTCTGTGAAGGGCTCGGTGGCTTCAGATGCCGTGGTCTTGCGTTGTTTCGAAGGCAACCGGATATTCTGGGGGTATCCGTGTCTAATGCTGTACATGAAAACCCCCCCCCTGTGGGGTATCTTCTATTTTCTAGAATCCCCCACCGGTGGGGGATTATTGTAATTCTACTACTGTACAGCAGTAGTGTCTACACAACCCACCAGCTGTATCTCGCCCAACATACAAGGCACCAATCGACGAAGGACGTGCACAACTGCGTTTCTGTGTTGAGGGGCTATCGTGGAACCCATCGTACAGCCGAAACGGTTCAGGTTAGTATGAAAGTATGGAGACCTCTACATATTTCTGTACACGTGGGACGCAGCAGGAGTCATACCAGTATTGGCATCACGTGCCCCCCCCGCCCCCACCACACTCAACTATTTCGCTTGCACAAGCCTTCGACACTATTCTCCGATCGTCCGTTTCTGTGTTTTTTTTTTTTTTTGTTCTTTCACTACAAAGAACGAAGAACGCAACAATTCCACCTCTCCCGAGAAGAGTTCGTGCTAGATCAGCAATGTAATTTTTGTGTTGTACGGCGACCAACTTACATTTCCCCAAGCAGCATTCAGTGATATCTCCCCTGTGGGTAACAGGCTCAAAAAGACAGTTTGGTGGCCATCCTTCGTATCCCCGCCTTCTGTGTCGGAGAACGAAGGTCAAAGATTCGTATACTTGCGTTGTTCGCATGCACTCGGGCTTTGCAGTCTCGCCTTCGTATGTCGGGGGCATATCCTGGCTGTCATCACGCTCGTTGCTTTGCTGCTGCCTGAGGCACGTACCGATGGGCTTACAGCAGGGTTATTGTAGTCAACGCCTCCGCAGTTGCTGTGTGCTGCCTGAGGCACGTATCGATGGACACGCAAGCAGGGCTTGCCAGCGCCACTGCCGTGCGTTTGTAACCGACCCGATATACCCCCGTTTTCAGGAGCCCGAAGGTCACGGGGCCCCCAAGACTCCAGGGCACTGGAAAACCATGTGGGCAAGCGACTGCGCCAGGCTGGAAGAGGCCCACCAAAGGGGGGATGCCGAAGTCTTGGTCTATGGCAGAAAATACGTCGTCGATATGAAGGTGCGGGGGAGCGCGACGTTAGTTAATTTATCGAAACGCGGCAGCAATTCGAACGGTAGAATCCGGTGTGCTGCTGTTTCGTGTGCCACCCGCAGCGGTTGCTTCCCAGCACCTGATGTTTGCATGGACGTTTGCCAGACGCTGGCAGTTGTTGCGTTCCTGATTTCTTCGCGCATCTCTATCTATACGGCGGTAAACTTTGAGAGTCTTCCTTACCAAGCAACAAGCATCTGGTCTCGAAAGGACGGGCTCCGTTTCGCGCATACCGCGGTTTTGGTGTTGTTTCATGCAGCGGGTGTGCTCTTCCAATTGTTATCTTCGCTCTATTAACGCTTTCGACTTCCGTCTTGTAATCCATACCCGGTCCACGGACGCCTTCCACATGCAACATCTGCTTCTCTGCGTTTTGCTTTTTCGCAATCGGTGGACCGTGTTCTTCTATTGTTATCCCCAACAGGAGCGGACGGTGAGGGCTTTGTACTGGGACGAAAAGCCCGCCGTGAAGCCGGTCATCCGGGCGACGTACTTCCTCGCGCAGGGCAGTGGCTGGCTACCCTACAGCGAGAAGGACGCGGAGCTGTTGGAGGTACGTATAACACCTGACCATGCTAGCATACCGGCCCCTTAGCCGTCAGGTTCGTGTGGGGTCCGCGTGAAGTTGCAGTTGCTGGGTGACAACCCCCCCTGTGTCGATGCCAAAGTTATGTGCCCCGAACACCTTTTTTTTTACCACGCCGTGATCGCGTTGGCAGTGGCAGCATTTCACTGCGTTGCCTTTTTGCGTAGGCTGCGGTCAGCGTTGGCAGTCCTCGAATTCGAAAGGCAAAAGCCAACAAAGTTATATACCGCCGCTCCACCCCTGTCGCGAGCTGCTGCTGCTGGAGTGATCCGATGCACCTGCAACCGTGTCTGACGTCTTGGCACATATGCCACCGTTGCCCTTCGGGTGGAGCTCGAATCCCTTCTGCGTTAACGGCAGTATACCGTGTCTACAAGAGCTTGAAGCGATTTCAGTTGGCGTCGAGCATTTACTACAGAATCAAACGTCATTTTAAACCTAACCCTAACCCTAACCCTAACCCTAAAACTACTGCGTACCACA
The DNA here is from genome assembly GCA_902602495.3 of Ectocarpus sp. CCAP 1310/34. Taxonomy (NCBI): domain Eukaryota; class Phaeophyceae; order Ectocarpales; family Ectocarpaceae; genus Ectocarpus; species Ectocarpus sp. CCAP 1310/34. Next base: position 13,936 of record CACKRE030000536.1, on the reverse strand, counting down.
GAGAAAAGCATTCGTGGCACGCAGTTCGCTGATTGGTTAAAAAAACTGCGGCGGAATTTCGAAAATTAAAAAAAAAACAGGCACGATGACCCAATATCCTTGTTTGGGGGTTCACATGCTGAGAGGTCACCTTGGAAAATGGAGACACGTTCGAGGCCATGGAGCCCTGCCGTCTATCTCGTACCCCGGGAGTGCATGGCGTCGCGACCAACCATGGCCGCTTCGTGTTTGAAAAAAAAAACGTACCGCATCCCGTGACGAGGGGCTCCGGGGCAAGTTTTAGTCCATGGTCACTGGGTCGATGTTCAAAGTGTTGGTTGTAAACTTCATCCGCGTACCCTTTTGTTGAGAAGCACGATGACCACTTGGGGACTACCAGCAAGCAGAGCCGAGGAACTACGCGCGCCCCACTGCCCAGCAAAGAGCTTGTCCTCAAAGGCGGGCCTCCTTTCGCCTTGGCGCAGTCGTGAATGACACCCGTTTTCATTCCATGCGCTCGTTACCGTCGCTGCGATAATGGATGGACAGGATGCCTATGCCGCTGCCAAGGTGCAGCTTAGGAGCAAGGCGTTTTCGGAGGCTGAGATCCCCCTCTCCGATGGGGAGAACAAGGTAACCTATAGTGTAGCGAGTGCCGTGGTACAGTCGCCACACTGATGTGCGGATATCGGACTGTGCGCTATTGAGCCAAGCGCTGCCCATGTCCTCGGATGCAATATGTTTCTAACGACTGTAGACGCACTATTAGTCCAAGCGCTGCCTATGTCCTTGGATGTATATCATTACATTCATCATCGACGAGTGCACTCTAATCGTTGTAATACCCGATGTTGGGTACGGCAGCAGTGCTGTGGCCGCGTCGCGAGACCGTGGAGAATCTGCAACACCTTTTCTAGCTTGTTTTTTTTTTTGTCTCCCATTATTGGACTCGTCGTCTACCCCTCTGGCCCCTATCCTCCACTTCTACCAGCTAGACGACCCAACCGGGGTCACAAAGGAGGGCGGGGCTGGACCCCTCCTGCGGTTCCTGCCTGAGATATTTTTATCGCGAGAAGGGTACAGCAATCCCTTCCCTCGCGACTAATGAAGTCGATCAAGTTTACTAACAACGAGCATTGCAGCGCGTCGCTTTCATCCTAGACCAGGATTTCTTTAGCGAGAAAAAAATCACTCTGCCGGGCGTCGAACCCATGACCTGGCCCTTGGCAGACTGCGAGGCTACCCACTAGACCATCGGGGCGACCGTGTACATGGGTTATTATTTTTCTCGATACATGTTGGAGGGTTTCCTGCCTGTGTCCGGGGCGTTCCTGGCTGTCGTGGGACATCTTTCTGCCGTCGATCTCTCGCACTCTTGTCAACTTGTCGTCAGAAGTCACTCACGTTTCCGCTCTTTTTCCTCGGTGTATTTTTGTGCGTTGTACCAATAAGTGCACCCATGTGCGTCTGGGCTGCAGTTCCTTGAACACCGTGGAAAGCGGCGTGTGATCTCTTATGAAGACCGCACAACGTGAGGTTTCCGTCACATTCGTATTTTGCTGTGCCGCTGTGGGCTTCCAAGAGGCCGGGCTGCATGTCCAACGACGGCAGTGTGTTTGTCGTACGATGGCATAGTATGATGGCGTACACTGTGCGCATCACGAGGCAGGGTTACGGCATCGCTGTGCACCTCCATGTAGCAGCAGCAGCAGTAGCAGCTCACCTACACCCACCTTAGCATGTGATATGGCGTAGACTATTTAACGAAACACTCCCCTCCTCCCCTAAGCCCAAGCACTACAAGCGTTATTATTCATCGCGAACCTTGCTTTTTTCGTAGTTGCGAAGTATCGTCGCCTACTCTTCTCTGCAAAACCAGGTGGTGATGACGAAGGTGAACGCGGGCGAATCCGTGGACGACTATTTCGCGGACTTCGACATCGAATTGGAACAAAAGTGGGTCACGGGGGAGGGGGAGAGGGGCTGCCAAATATACTTGTGCGTATCGGGTGGCATGTACAAGCAAGACGGAGCATCCAGGCCAGCTGCATTACCGCCGACAAGGCGAAGCGAGAAGAGACAGAAAAGCTGTTCATTGCAAAGGACACGGTGCGGTACCTTATTTTGTCGTTCACAGCAGTATCTGCGCAGCTGGTACTGCTGCGCACCCCCTGCCCCAATGACCGTGAAGCAACATCAATGTACGCTCCGGGCAGCCTCTGCTCCACGCCCAACTCAAGTACAGCGGTGAACGCCCCCCCCCACCCACCCACCCACCCCGCGCGCGCCTGTTTTGGCGGCCACACCTGGCTTTTTGTTCTTCGTTCGATATTGGCAGACCGGTGAAGGCACCGTCGATGTTGGTGTCCACGATTTACAAGACCGCCTTTCAGGTCCGACGGGGCACTCCAGAGGTGCGTCCGTTATGGTACCGTTGTTGCCGTTGTTGTGTTGTTGCTGTTGTTGCTGTTGTTGGTGTTCTGTCTCTCACCCTCGATAGCAGTGTGGTGGCATGTTGCAATTGGTTCCCGTCTGGCTGTGCCATGCACGCGAGAATCCCATCACGTGGGACGCGAGAGGAAAGACCCAAACTCACACAATCTGCCTGCCTCACGTGCCCATAGCTTCCCCCGTTGCACGCGACAAACTCATTTTTTTTTCACGCGCGTGGGATGTCGAGAACGACAACGAAAGGAAAAACCGCCATGTACATCAACAGCGTGCGAGAAACCAGTGGACGGAGTTTATGTTTCTTCCTGGTAGAAGAACAGCGCAAGGAATCAATGTCAATTTTCAGAGGAGAGTCAAGGATATATTAGCAATGAACCCACAAATGACAGCAGTAACTGCCGAATTTGTTTTCGACTGGCTGCAGGCGAGCGGTTGGGGCGGCATCTCAGCCACGGACGAGGACATACCGCTCGAGGGAGAACCCCCGAAGCACCTCGTGTTCGTGATACACGGTATCGGCGAATCGATGGTGAGTGACGTCATCGCTAGTTCGGTGGTGTCGGTTGGCGGTATGATGGCAGCCAACGTTGTCTGTCGTCTTCAAGGTGTGCTACTGTGGATTGGCGATATGGTGGCGGTCCACGTTGTCGTGTTTGAGGTGTGCTACGATAAGGAACGTGTGCTTGCACAACGCGCGTGACTGTTAGACCCTGGGGTTACCCCTATTTTGAGGCCAAAATGTGTCCCAAACCGGGTGAACTTTTCGCGGCAAATAGACTGCGCTTTTCCTTCTTGGACCAATAAAAACGTTCGGAATTTGAATCAAAATAAAAAGACACACGAACACACACGAACAGACTGGACAAATATGGTCAAGCGCGTTCACGCAGCAATGCGCGAGGTGGACACCCGTCACTGCGCTTACTGAGGCTGCTGGCACACACAAAAAGCCAGTACCCCACAGCCCGACCGGTCATAGATGGCGGACCCCACCGGTTCGACGGCGATCCCGCCCGCTTCGACGGCGGACCCGCCCGTTCTGTTGCCGAAAAATAGAAAAAGGGCAACGGGCAAACAGCAGGGCGGTTGTGAGAGCGGGAAAACAAAAAAAATGCGCGCTGCTGCTGCTCCTGCTGTATTTTCTCGCTCTCAACACCAAGTCTGTCGATGATAGCAGCTGCATGCAGCTTCGCCTGCCTCTCTTGGTATCGTCCTGCTTATGTTGGTTCTATCAACCTGTAGGACTCGGAGGCATACGAAGTAGTCGCACTAGAAGGGAACAGCAAAGCCAAAAACACACGAGGGCAAAGACACACACACACGCACGCACGCACCTTTTTCTTCAAATTAGCATTTCTCGTCTCGGCAACCTTTCCCCACGCCGACGCCGCCTCCAGCTCCCTCCTCGCTTGCTCTACCTCCATCCGGGTGCGGATGAGCTGGTCTTTCGCGGAAAGCAGCGGATTCCGGTTGTGCTGCTGTTGCTGCACCGCCATCACGCTTGCCGCTTGTGGACAAAAAATCTCAACCATCTCGCGCTGTTGATCTTGAAGCATTTTTTTCTCCAACCGCAAGTTTCCCAGCTGGGTCAGGACGATCGCCACCGCCTCTCCATCAGCAGCCCTCTGCTGCTGCCTCTGATGCTCCGAGGCCTGCTCGCGTGCGATCGCTGCTTGCGCCCGTTGCTCCGCCTCGATTCTACGTCGCTGCTCCTCCCCAAGCTCCTTCTTCAGATCGGCGCGCAGGACTCGCTCTCGCGCCAACAGTTGTCGCTCCTCTTCTGCGGCCTGCTCCGCCGATTTGCGGACTCGAGCCTCTCTACGCTTCGCCAACTGAGCTTTTTTGAGTTTCTCGAGGGTAGCAGCGGCCGTACGCTTCAGGGTAGGGTAGTCGGCCTTCTCGGCAGCCTTGCGTGCGCGCCCAGCCGTCGCTGCGTCCGCAAACGTGCATCCTTCTCTCTCGAGAAGAGAAGTCGTGAAGTTTTTGAAGTTTTTTTTTCGGACTTGACGCGACCCTTGTTTTTACCACCGCCCTTACAAGTAGCCATAGGAGGTGATCTGGTAATCAATGCAACTCGTCGGCTTCTAGGTCAATCGGGGATCGTTTTTTTTAGCTGTGTGCGCAGAAACCAGAGCTAGAGAAGTAGCGAAAGCGATTTTTGACCCTCGTCTCGGTATTCGCGCCAGCTGCGTCAACAGCCGAAATTTCCGTCGTTTCGGGATTTTTCAACCACCAAACGGAAATCGGCTTCGCTACTTCTCTAGCTATAGCATAATTACAGGTGATTGTAGATTGAGAAGAGCCATCTCCTCGCCGTCTTCGCGCATTTTTGATTGCCAGTTCCTTGTCTTTGCTCAAGTAAGTAGGACTGCTGTCTGTGCGCCCCCTTCAAACAAAAAAAAAACAAAATCTATTCGCAGCATGCCGTTTTTTGTTGCTCCGCAGGGGGTTAACCCCAGGGTCTAACTGTTGCGAATACTGCGGTCGTTTCAACTTCACACGAAGGGGTAGGTGTGTAAAATGCTCCAGTCTCAACATGCTTGCCGTTTGCGCTTTTTCGTAATGGGTGCCCCCCCTCCTCCCCCTAGCGCGATGTCACGGTGCCCTCTTCCACGAAGCGGTGTCAGGTTGAGGTGCGCGTGATGTCAGACGGGGTATGCACATTCTTGCACGTCCGGCTATCCGGAGATTCGCGCACCCGTGGGGCAAAGCAACGTCGTTTTTTGTCTGTTTCTTCGAAATGAGCGCCCCCAAGTACTACGAAGGTAAAGCTTAGCAAGAGTTTCACAAGGCTGCCCACAAGCCACCCTCGTCCTTGGATCACACGCCGTTTTCGTGCGGGGGCTCACATGCAGCCATCCCATGGCGCTAGGCGATGCGCCGCCTGCCTGCCTGCCTGCCTTCCTGCCTTGTCCGTGAAGCTAGACTGGTTTTGCAGGGAAATTGATGCCTGGGGTGTCTCTACGTTCATGCGTATAACTTGATACCCCTCCCGTGGTGGTCTCTCCCCTTTTTTTTTTCTCAGTGGTCCAGGAAGTCGAGCGCGATGGCCAGCTTGCGGGCAAGCATGGCCCCCATGCGGGACATGTCTGCGGAGTTCCTGAGGGACCTTAAGAAGGCCGCAAAGTTGGAAGAGGCCGCCACCGCCGCCGCCGCCGAATCTGCAGCCGCTGCCGAAAAGGACGACACGACGGTAGTGGAAGCAAAGGCGGGCGACGCGAAAGGCGTCGTCACGAAAGCGGAAGAGGGGTGCGAGGGAAAGGGGGAGGGGGCTGAGTCGAAAGACAGCGAGGAGGGGGGAAACGATGGGGACGAGGAGAGCGGGGGATACGTGGAGTTTTTGCCGGTGGAATGGTTTCATGAGGTAGAGTGGAAGATCGGCAGGGAGGGTGTTGACACTTCTGAGAAAAAAGCGGCGCAGCATAGTAGTCTTTTGGTTGATTTACGCTGCAGGCCGGTGTACCGAACGCTGTGCTGAGCTCGGCAACACCGATTTCTTTATCACGAAAGCGAAGGCAAGCGGCGCAAGAGACGCGGCGGGCAGGGGGGGCTGATGCTCCTCACCCTAGGGTGAGACTTACGAAGACGAAGCGGTTTGCGAGCGGGGCCAAGAGCACGAGTCAGATGGCACGGTTCATGTCTACATTCTAAGAGGCAGCGAGGTGCAAGCCATTTGCTGCTGTACATCACGGACATGACTCGGAGAGCAGTATTCAGAAGAGGCCGATGCACGGGTTCAATGTTTCAATGCGTGTGATGCTGCTCTTGTCACTGGTTGTTCGGGCGAGCTGTGCTCGGTTCCATCGCATGTTTCAGTTTGTTCCGAAAACTACTACCATGTTCCGCATTTTTTGGAACACCGGATATGGTGGTTCCTACAGTGTCCGGGCAAGCCTTGTTCAAAGCCGCTCGATTTACTTTTCATTTCCTTCGTGCGTTGCTTTCGGGCAGGTGCACGGAAATGAAGCGGCCGCCGAAGGGATGATCCAGGATATCACGTTCGACAGCATCCCCGGCTTTCGAGATTTCGCCAGCCAGGCCATCATGGACGTCATGTACTACCTGACTCCAGAGTGAGAAGAAAAAGTGTCGTGCTTGTGCGGTTCATGCTGTCGTCTGTTGTTGCTGATGTTGGTTGTGATGCTCTTGCTGTTGCTGTTGCTGTTGCTTTGGTGGCGCTGGTAGTGGCGGCGATGATGGTGATGGAAGTGCCCTCATGTGCGTGATTGGTGTCGTTGGTGTTGCTGTGGCTCTCGGTGGTAAGTGGTTGTCAAAAAGAATGCGGTCGTACGGCTGGTGCCTTTGGTGCTGCTGATTTTCTGTTGCTGGTGCTGTCGCTGTTTACTGTTGCTGTTGCTGTCCACTGTCGCTGGTGCTGTTACTGTTTACTGTTGCTGTTGCTGTTACTGTTGTTGTTACTGTTTACTGTTACTGTTTACTGTTACTGTTACTGTTGCTGTTGCTGTTACTGTTGATGTTACTGTTACTATTTACTGTTACTGTTGCTGTTGCTGTTACTGTTTATTGCTACTGTTTACTGTTACTGTTGCTGTTGCTGTTGCTGTTGCTGTTGCTGTTACTGTTGCTGTTACTGTTACTGTTGCTGTTACTGTTACTGTTGCTGTTACTGTTGCTGTTGTTGTTGCTGGTACTGTTTACTGTTGGTGCTACCGTTATAGTTGTTGCGGTAGTGGTTGTGAAAGTGATGCGCTCATGCGGCTCAGGCTGTTGCTGCCGCTGCTGCATTCTCGCGGTTGCTGTTCGTAGTTGGTGGCGTGGTTATTATATCAGCTGCGTTATGGACAGTAGGGAGTCGCAGGCCCTCACGCCATCATTCTCCAGTAATCGCCCACAAGGAACCCTTGCCTCCCCCCACCAATGCCCCCGCGAGTGCAGCGTGCAGGTGGCAATCCTGAAGGTGGTCGGGGAGCAGATGAATGAAATGTGGAAGAATTTCTGCCGGTTTACCCCCGACTTCTCCGGCAAGGTGCGTGTGCCTTTCTCTTCCTTGCCGCTTGTTTTTATGTTGTTGCCGACGGGACGAGGCTGCTGCTGCTACAGTAGAACGTATGATTGATTCCACGTGAAATCAATTACTTCGTCGTGTTGGGCAGCAGTACGCACGTCTGGCCATGTGTCATCGGCGGAGCAAGAGGAGCAGCAATGCGTTGTGTGTGTTTTGAGAAGGTACAGTACTACCTTGTTTGGTGCATACCTCTCTCGGCATTTTGCTTCCGTAAGCCACGACGTTGTCCTGGCGAGGTTGTGCTTTGTGGTTTTCTTCACGCTGCTTGTCATATGGTAGATGCCTGTAGGCACATGTGGCCACGACTTTGGGCTACGCGGCCCGTTGTAGTCTTCGCTTGCTTTTTGTAGCGCTCTCGTTCTCTCTCTCTCTCGCTCGCTCGCTCTCTGCCCCCCTCCGCCCCCCGTCTCTCTCTGTGTTCCTCTGTCACTGTCTCTGTCTTTCGGTCTGTTCCCTCCTTCTCTCTATCGTCTGTCTGTCTCTAGTAGACCATCCGTGTGTCCAGCCGAACATCTCTACAGTTGTATTAGTCAGTGTTTTTATTTTCTCGTGCTGCCGCTCGCGGACGTACGGGATTCCCTCGCCAAGGTGTCTGTAATTGGACACAGCCTCGGCAGCATCATCGCACACGATATCCTGATGGCGCAGCCGGTGAAGGGGGAGACGCAGATCGCCGAGGATGCTGTCGCGAAGGACATACCTCTCTTGAGGTGACCCATCACCGGTGTCCCGCAGCTCTTGGTCGTTTTCCGACTTGCGGAGTCAGCCGTGCCGGGGTTGTAAGGCACCAGTTTGCCGATGAGGAAAAGGGTGCATGAATGGCGATCAAGCACAACACAGGTCACCACAGCTGATAGCGTTGTTAGCGTGTGACCCCCGGCAATGAAGAAACATGCGAAAGAAACAGGAGAGGTTTGCGAGTACAATAGTGAACAAACTTGGGTACCACCGAGGGCTGTGGCGGTAGAAACTCTCTAGGTCGATCAACGATTCGATGATCGCGGCGCGCCCATCGAATCATTGCTCTGTGTCGAGAGGTTCTAGCGCCACAGCTTTCGGCGTTTCCCCCAAGTTTTGCTCTACTGTACTCGCGTGCGTTTCCTGTTTTTGTAGCATGTTTTCGCAGTGCTGGTGGTCACCATTGACGCGGGTGGCGTGCTTTTGATCTCCTCAGGCCTATGGATATGGTCGTTTATCCCCTGTGTGGTATTTCTTCGCACCATCATTGTTGGATAGTTCGTTTCTTTGCGTGGGAGAGTACGGAAGAAGCACGCTCGTTTTCTTCCACGTCAATGAAAATAGCTGGTGATGCAGCCGTGGCTTGCAAATTTTGCGTCTGGCTTGTTGCCTTTTGTTTTGGGCTTGTTCTCCATGGTTGCGCGGCTGAATGCCAGCCTCTAATCCCTGCTGTTTTGGTGCCCTTTCGGCTATTGTGTGCTGTTGCCCAGCTTCCATCCCAAGCCGCTTCGCCTGTTCAATTTTTATGTGTGCTGTACTGGTACGCGCGACGTTTGTCGTCAGTTTCGAGGGTGCAATAAGAAAGGTGAAAGCGACACCTTCCTATCCGAGAGGTAGAATGAATCGCTTGGGGCAAATACTCACTCTGAATGGATCTTCGATTTTCACTTGATTTCAGAGTACCAGTTTACCCCGTCAAGGACCCTCGTTAGGTACGACATAGGTGCGCAAGACACATTTCGTCGTGCATCCTTGCTCATTGGCATGCAAATTCGCGATTCGTTTGCGTGTTTTGTCATCTTTTTTTCCTCGGGTGTGCGTTCTTCAGCTTCTACCCGGAGGTCCTTCTAGCTTGCGGGTCACCGATCGGGATGTTCCTCGCTCTCCGACAGTCCACCGTCAACAAGAAGAGGCTCTTCAAGTTCCACACCACTAACCGGTTCTTCAACCTCAACCATGTGAGAAAAAGAACATTATTCGGGATCCCTACCTGATCACCGACAGAGGTAGCGGGGGGTGTCTCTTCTTTCGGGGGGCAGCCACGTTTCGGCTGAAGAAGGGCTGAGTCACCGAATGCGCGGAGCATCAGAGTATCAAATAATTTTCTCGTGTGTGGCAGGAAAAATGTTGGTCGTGTCTTCCGCCGAGTCATGCTGCGAATTTGCAGGTACGTGCCACCTGATGATTGTCAAGGTATTGTTTGACGGAACTCAGAGTCACACGTGTTACTGTCTGTGGTCTCAAGCTTACATCACAGTGCAGGCACCGAGTGTCACCAATCTCGCCTCTCACGGAACTCATGGTCGCTAGGTCGATGTGTCTACATCGTTCGACGCCTAAAGCAGTACCCTAATTTGCTGTGAGCGCTGATTTGAAATCAAGACAAGGATATTAAGAAGTGAACCCCCCCCCCCGCGTTCCTGAATCTACACCGATTTCTCTGTCCTTACTCTATATCATTGGGTGCCCTGTGGATTGGGGGCCCTCTATGCGTTTTTTTTTTCTCGGACCAGCTTTACGACCCTGTCGCTTACAGGCTGGAGCCGCTGCTGGACAAGCGGCTCCGCGACCTTCAGCCCTTGCACGTGAGTGTGTGTGCCGAGAACGCCCCCACCGCGAGCGGCAATTTTATGAATCGATAAAAAAAAATTCTGCTTTCTTTCTGCACGAGCAAGGCTGGCCGCGGTTCTTGGTTCGTCATTTGTTTGGACCCACTGCAAACGCTTCGGAACCTAAACTCCGAACTTTGTCGGTGGTGCCACGATGTTGATGTCATCCTCGTGGTCATGGAAACAGTCAACTACGTAGTGCAGGGTCTTTCTTGCGTGGGGATTTTTGACGTTCCTACGAGATTGATGAGGGAAGGCTCGTGCGTCCATTCTTCCACACTCCAATGATAGGTATGTTTTTTTTGCGATGAGGACGGCATGCACGTACCTTGTCCAAGACAAAGGTTGAAGTGTTGAAGATTTTCCTAGTCGGAGGCTTCTCTTTTACCCCGACGTTTGCATGAACAGGTTTTCGGTGTTGGATATCTTTCAACAAAACAAACTTCATGATGTATGGAAAGCTATAACTCACGTTGGTTTCCTGCACAATTTCGCAGGGAGGCGAGTTGCACCGGAATGTATTACGCAAGACTTGTGCCTTTAACTGTCACCGAAATTCATTTCCGCCTACCGTGAATACATACCGTACTAGGCAGTGAACAAACGAGTCAACAGCGTTGAAAGGGGCGTGCAATGAAATGGAACCAGACAGCAATGTCGTGTTGTGCTGTGGAATGAACCGACGAAATTTATTCCCAATAGCCGGTAGTACTCTTCGGAATAGTCAGTGAAAAATTGAATCAACAGCGGCACGCGTAATGGCATTTACCAGACAGCAAGGTCGTGTTGTGTGCTCATACAACCGCTACCGAAATTCATTCCGCAAGCGGTGAGTACTCCCGTATTAGGTAGTGAAGGAATGAAACACCAACAGCGGTGGTAAGGACGGGTAGTGGAATGTATCAGGCAGCAAGGTTTGTGTTTTTTTTCCCTGGGCTTCCCTCTTGACCAGGTGCCACACCGGGGCGGCGACCGCATCCACGTTTCGGTGAAAAAGTTCAACAGAGGCGTTAACGCGGCCATCGGTCGGATGACCAAGTCCACCGGAAAGGGGTGGAACATCATCCAGAGCAGCATCAACACAACCATCGTAAGCTGTAGCTTGTGATTGCCCCCTCGGCTGCCCTGACAACTGCTCCAATGATGGCAGCAGCAGCTCGTGCTTGTTGCTTCCGTTCTGTCTTGCAATCAATGGATCACCGCTTTTCATCGCGTAGCGTCGTTTCCGTTTTTTGTTTATAGATACGCTTAGATTTCACGACCACTGAAATATCCCCCCGTCGACAAAGTCAAAGTCATGTGTTCAAATATTTCGAATGAAAGGTGGTTTATGCAGCGACTGGCCATGCGGCAGGAGTAGTGTTCCGTGCAGCGGTTTGTCACGCCGGAAAAGGAGGGTAACTTCGACACGATCGAGGATAAGACGGAGGTTCCCGCCAGCCTCTGGGAGGCATGTCGGCCATCGCCTCTGTCCACGTTTGCTAATTTGACCGTCTGCTCTCGAGGTGCTGTCGGCGTCGCCAGCTCTGAGGCATCTACCGAGGTCGAAAGTCGTTGATGAGCGAAGCGGCTCGTGTTTCAGAATCTAGGCACATGCTGTTCCCACCAGCTCGCTGCGCTTCTCGCGCTTCCTGTGCTGTACATCTCACGACCGTCCCGCACCCCCTGCCGTGTGTTTGTGAAATCTGGATCCAGAAATCCGCCATTGGAGACCCAGGGACGACCGATGACGAAAAGCCCATTGCGTCCGAAGAGGTGAAGAATGAAGTCACCCCAACAATGATGTGTTGTTCCCTCAATTTCTTGGTGTTTCTCTGTTGCACCGGACTGCGTAAGTGATGAATGACACACTTTGTCATAAGGTTCCTATGCAAGTTCATTTTTGGATTTCACAATTGTGGATGTCCGTTCTTCTGCTCCCTATGCATACCAGTTGTCGCGTCTTTGCTCATTCTTAGTTGTTTATATGGATGGTTTTTGGGTGCCTCCCCCCCCCCTGATCGGTTGATAGATCCGGTAAGTACGTGGCATTTGTGTCCAGACGGCGGTTATCATCCCAGGAGGTATTGTACGCTTGGTGAGTTAGTTCCTCCTGAACTAGGGTCAGAGGATCTCCTTTGTTCCTTGGCTAGGGAACAGTGTTCTAGGGAACAATGTTCTAGGGGACAATGTTCTAGGGGACAATGTTCTAGGGAACAATGTTCCCTCCCCTCTGTTCGATCGATCAAGAAACCGCGTATTTCCGGGCAGGTTAGCTGCATTTGCGTATGATATGCTGGATATACGGGCAGCAGTGGCTGACACAGGCGGCGGCTGGGGAACGAGGCACGCTTGGCGAACCGCTATGAAAAGAACCAGGCACTGCTGTACGGTCGGGGATGTCTTGTCTCGGTGCCACCGATGGTCGACCGGCTGAGCGCATTCCCCGTTCGCCAACATGACTGATTCACCCTGTTGTACCGTGTCGCCTGAGTCGGCGAAAACCCGGCAATATCGCTCCGCCACGGTATTGTGGGGATGCGAGGTCAATGGCCTAACGACTGTGCCATGCGTTTACACGAGTTCCCCACATTCGTGTGCGGTGCCCCCAAAGGTCATCGATGCCGAGGACAAGCTTGACGAACGCATTGACTGGGTGATCCAGGAGTCCACCCTGGAGGGGATGCACCCCTGGGCGAGCGCGGTGTTCGCCCACAGCAGCTACTTCACCAATTTCGACATGGTGATGTTCCTCGTCAACCGGCTCAACGAGGGCCTGGAGGGGGAGGGAGAAGAAGGAGGCTCCAAGGAGAGTGAGGAGGGGACAAAAACAGACGAGGGGTCAGAGGCAGAGGAGAAGAATGAAGAGGGATCAACGAGAGAGGAGAAGAAAGTACTGGAGTTGGTCGCGTGACGTGAGGAATGTTCTACATATTTTTTGCTTAACCGGGATCGGTGACCCCCTCTTATCTCCAAAAGACGCCATGATTTCCAGTGTTTCTCGTGTTGTGAGTCTGACGATATCCCGCGTTGTCGTGTGAGTACCGGTATGCAGTGTTACTCGATTTTTGCGAAGGGGGCAAGGCGAAAGGAGCTGGGCTGGGGGCGCAGGGAGGGTTCTTGTGTATTCGATGGTGCTGGGTTTTGGTTGCTGCCAAAGCACAAACAAATATCTTCAAAGTATTAGTCTATTTGGTTGTTTGTTATCGTGTCTCGGAGTATCTTGTCACTCGGTTGACCGTTCGCGCCCATGTAGGCGTAGTTGTAGTCCACCAGGCACTGGCACTGCGTTCGAGTCCCTGGGCGTTTCGTATTTCAATATCCATGTGCTCGTTCGGGATCCGCATATTCGGGAATGAAGAGACACGCAGTCTTGATTCGCTGTTTTTTTGTTTTCTTAAGGCGGTGTGAGCGCGCACAGTACACTATTCGTAAAGAGTGTCGCGAGACGCGCTTGGGCGAGGAGACGCGCTTGGGCGTCTCGATGGTTTTTCCGTACGGGAGCACGCCGTCGAACTGGACACGAATCAGCCCACGATCCAGCCAATCACTCGGCCCCCCCGTTCATTTAGCTTTCCTGAAACGGGGCTCTGTCTCGACCCACTTAGTTTTGAGTTTCGTGTGGCTTTTTGGATTTCTTGCACTGGTTGGCGAACAGTGCCCACAGCGTATTCAATATAGGGATCGTCTCGCGAGAGATGTGCCGATATTTTCGTTCTTGCACCTATCAGGGGTTGGGTACACGGCATTCTTGCCCCCCCCCCCCGGTGTTTGACATCGGGGTTGGGTTTTCGTCGCTTGGCAACGACGTTGTAAAACAAGCCAATTCACTTCGTGAGCTCGGCAACCAGGTTACCGTTTTTTTTTTTACGTCCGTTTTTTTTTTTTGGGCGGTAACCATGATGGTGGTCGAGTAGATCATGTTGTGCGGGGT
>CACKRE030000535.1:5894-35364 GCA_902602495.3 Ectocarpus sp. CCAP 1310/34 | reverse complement strand
CCTACGCCGACGGCCAGAGGCCCGCGCATCTACATTTTTTCGCCTGACCCCATCAGTGCCGACCCAACTACACCACCACGCGCATGCCTCGCGGCGGATATGCGCAGCAGCAAGAAGGTTTCGGTCATCCCTTGAGGGTGAGTCTAGCCCTGCTCGCCAAAAAGGCCCCCCCCTTCACTACAACCCATGTCTAAGCAAAAGCTTGTCGAGGAGCGAGGGGAAGAAGCGATACAATAGAAACAGAAAAAATGGTGCCATGACACCGTTCTAGAATCGACGGAGTTCTGCTCGTGATGCGGGTAATTCAGCAACAAAGGAAGCACCGCAACATTCAAGGCGCCGACATGGAGGATATTCGGAGTCTTCAAACAACCGAGGTGCGATTGAATGTTACAACTGAAATTGTTTGGGTTACGTTCAACGCCACTGCCTTTGCGTTGGGTTAAAGACGGAGCGGTTTTCCAGTGTTGATGAGGAGCCTACAGTCCAGAAGGGGGAACAAGCTTCTTTGTGCTTTCGTGAATTGAAATGCACGAACATTACGAATTCGCTGTGTTGTCGTCCTGGGCGAGGATGCTTCATCCGCACCTTCGTATGACCGCGGCAATGAGTGCGCCTCCTTCTGGCCAAGAGGCTTGAAAAGCTCAAGCTTCTGGCCAACGTTGAGGCGCGTGCGGGGCTGTTATGTGGCTGTAGCGTGAGTTGCTTTCCGCGCGCCTGGTGCGAGAAAGGCACCTTTGACCTCTTTGCGCTTGGATTGATTTGAGACGCGAGGCAAACTCTGCGCCTTCTGGGTTGCACACTGGTGGCATTTGAATGAGGTGTATTTCGTTGCCATCCGGATCCTCCACCTCTCCACACATGCCGTGCATGCGGCCACCACAGTCAACTGTACAATCATGCGCGCCGCTTGGACTCCGTGCTTCATGTGGAATCACGGTTACCCACCAGCGCACCGCATGGTGTGAAAGTGTCTCGCTGTGTGCTTTTCATTATGAGCATCAAGCACGCTAACCGGCTGACCAATGTCGCTGTGTGCTATGCTTGTGTGTGCAAGCGAAGCGCTCGCTGGGTCTCCGCAAAAGTTGAACCGATACCCGTTAGTGGTGGCTGAAAACATGCCCAATGACTGCTATTGAGAGCACAACCGGTTTAGCGGTTGTACAATCACGAAACTGGGGTGCAGCCGTGTCGGGGTGCAGCCGTGTCACGAGATTTTGTAAGCGCGACTCAGGGCATTCCGCTCAACAGTGAACCGCTAAACCGGGACCACGACTGTTCTTCACAAAAATACAACCTATCGAGAATGTAATAGGCTAGGAAATGACAGCAGGAGCGGGGCGGTGTTGTTCCATTCGATTTGATGTGCGAGCAAGTTCGGAAAGGATCAAGGCAACAGGTGTACCTTCCTGCGCTCTAAGCTTGTCCTGAATTTGAAAGGATGAGAGCGCATGAACAATTACTTGGTACACTGTTGTACGCTGTTCACTTCGGTGAGATGGTGCACCATTCTCGTAGCATCCTGCCCGTTCTGCTACCCTCTCACCAAACACGCCCCCCGCGCACACCACAACGCGCACCCACATTCAAAGTCAAAAGCGAGGACTACACCCCACACTCTCTGGATTTGGCCCAAACCATTCAACAGCTCCCTTGCCACGACCAATCCTCTCCCCGTGTAGTAGGGTGAACCTCATCCTTCCTAGCGTCTTGCCGAACAATTCGCCGTGCTTCAACCTTGGTGCAATACGAGCATGATCCGGCGTATTCCACCCCCGTCCCACCGGGTCGCAAGGCCAGGGGCCAAACGACCGCGCAATGCGTGACTACACCCCCGCCCTCGCTGTTGGCCCAAAACCTACCATTCATTCGTTGGCTATTTTTGCCCCATGACCACGCAAAACACCGGCCACATGGACTGTAAGTGGACAAGAGATCGGAACGGTCTCTAGTGTGAAGGCAACAACAACAACAGCGACGACGACGACGAACAGCTGGATTGGGTTCAATACTAGTCGGAGGCATCCGGTGTGGCATCAACAACCGCGCCCACGATTTTCACGAATGGTTTCGCCGCGGGGGACTCTGCGTACATCGTCGTGAATGCCTCTCCCTCCTCGCACGCCTTGAGAAGGTTCGGGTCCATAGGGATCGATCCCAGGAACGGTACTCCGTACGACTCCGCCATTCCACGCGGGCCCTTGCCGAAAGATGTAAACACGGTCGTCTGTGATCCGCTCGAAACAACGCACAAATTGCAATAGAAACAGTAACGGGAAAACCGGCGTGGCATGAAACCAACGCCATGGATTACAATCAGATGGCCGTGAGAACATGCACGTGTACGCGGAGTAAAAGGAGTGGAACAATCTCAGATGAGAGGCTCGTGGAGGCGAGGAGATATCACCGGGAGGGGGTGCGATAGGCGTCGTCTGGCGTGTATTTTTTCCCGCAGGAGGTGAAGCCACTATCACCTTTGCCGCCGAAAGCACCAAATGGAAACGTTGCATAGACACAGCGGGATAATCATACATACGCTGCGGCGGTTCTACGTTGCGTGCATAAGATACATGATTTCTTTTCAGAGCGTGCTACAAGTATTTGTCACTGTTATCCTGTCCTGTCGGTTCTCGAGAGGTTCTTGTTCCAAGAGCGACGTTACAAGGGGGGTAAGCCATTCCGGGGGCTCTGCAATTGGTAACTTTCCGTGCCGGAACAAGCCTTATCTGATTGGCCCAAAACAAGAGTGGACTGTTGTCGTGATTGCATCGTTGGCGTGCGTTGTCACCTGTGCTATGAGTTCGAGGAGTTGCGGTGCTTTCTCTCGCAATATCGCCCGTGCAGACTCCGTCTTATCCTCTCCAGTTGCCTTATCAACGAACAAAAGCTCAGAAACGGGCACCTGTTGTACATCACGTGTCATGGTCCGAAGATCACGTGTAGGGTAGAAAAGCAAACGCTAAGGGTGCGAAAGGTCGTAGGCTAGACAACATCGGGAGGGCGGCATTCAAGCGGTGTCTGAACAAACGTGTGGCACCTGCGCAAACGTGCCATGTACATGCAACATTGCAAGGACAAACGTCTGGAGAAATATAAATACGTGTGACAATGCTTGAAGGACGACTGGACTATCAAGTGCGCTGAATTGTCGGTGACTCATGATCAATGTGCCGCAGACATTCTCGCGTCGTACCCAAAAACACCACCGTCGTTGGTGTAAAGATGCAACGCGCAAAGTTTTTTACTGCACCACACCGCGACCATCACACACACAGGCAGCGATTGGTTTTCAAGCGTCGACGTTTTGCGAGCACAAGAAGGGCGGACAACGTTGATCGCCCGACGCTTGAAGCGACCTGTCCTCTCGCATCACTTCGGCACTTCTCGCGTCACTTCCCCGAAAGGCGTTTCTCTCGCTTGTTGCGCAAGTGGATCAATCTACGGGCAACACCATTCTTCCAGGGATGTATCACAACCATTCCGGTGGGCGAAATGAATCATTCCAGACAGAGTTATGACAGCTCTCACCGTCAACCCGCTCATGTTTTCCACCACGCCCAACACATTCAGCCCGGTTTTTCGGCAGAAGCTGAGCTCTTTCCGCACGTCCGCCATCGCCACTTCCTGCAGATACGACGACGAGGTAGTGGGAGCACGTGCGCATGAACGGAAAAGCACCTTACGTCAAGACGAGTATCTCTCGCAAACGGAGGGAAAGTGGGACAGGGGGAAGAAATTGTTGCCAACAGACATTTGAGAGGACATCCCAGCGGACGATCGTCAGCGGAATTGTCTGGTCGGCATCCTCCTGAAGCTACGGTGCCCCTATAGCAGCAGCAAACACCAATGAATCCCGTCGGATAGTAATACGAACAGAGAACAAGCAGAAAAACACCGCCAAAAGAAGACGGAACAACAATTCATCGATCTGCGCTTCGAGGCGGAGTTTCAGGCGAAATATCAGCAGAATAATGAGCCATAGCCCAAACTACAGACACCACACGGCAATACTTTGTGCCGCACCTGAGGTGTCGTTACCACCACAGCCCCGTCCACGTTGCAGCCTCCCAAGTACTTCACGACCGACATGTGCTCGTCGCTTGTGCCCGGCGGAGTGTCGATTACCAGATAGTCCAGCTGCCCCCAATCAACGTCCTGAGTGAATAAAAGGGCAACCGATGAGATGAGGCGACTTACACAATTCCAGGAAGTACTGCCGAAGTGCTTCAAGCTTCCCAGAAGTTCTTACGAAAGGGATGTAGATCCAGCTTGTGGCGTGAAGAGTTCCCAGTTCTTGTTGGAAGAGGCGCCTGGGTAATGCAAGTTAGATTTCCGTCCCTCCCCAGTATGATAGTGCGTAGACCATACAAGCGCTTGGACTTTTTCATCCTACAGTACGACGTGACCTTTACAAGCAAAGCCATATAGAAAAGAATGAAACATGCAATCATTGTTGTCAATAAGTTTTCCTCCTTTCAGGGTTCCAAACGGCGCGATTTCCCCAAAACCAGCGCATGGAACATCCATGCCGGGGCTCCGACCCCTTCATCGTTCACACCGTGAGGAACTGCTTGATTAGCCCATTCTTCTTGGGCCCCCTCCAGATGACCGCGTTGTCCTGCTGTGGGAGCATGAAGCCGATCGACATCACCCCAAGCCCGTCCGTCACCCACACCGGCGACCACCCAGACGAGCTCTGGTGGACCTCCCTCCCCGTGAGACCAAGCATGCGGGGTACGCTGGGGCCGCAAATGTCGATATCCAGCAAGCCCACCTGCGGCACGGAAACTCGGTTGTACGGAGGATCTGTTGAAGAGAGTTTGCAGGTGTTGAGAGACGGTTTGTCGTGTTCTTGGTTGCAAAATGCATGTTTTGCTCCCGTCAGGTCTGCAAAACAAAAAGGTACGTGTACAAAGCGCGCAAACTCCAATATTCTTGAAGTCCGCCTGCCCGCGCCAGAAACAAAACACCTTCAGGCGAGACAACCGCGCACTGGAGAGGCTCCGACAAGTTGGCACCACAAACTCGCGCAAAGAGGCTACGACCGCGTTTGATCTACATAGTTAAGCTCTCAAGGACGCTCGGCAGAAACGTTTCCTGTAGGTTGTCTCAACACAAGAAGGTTGCCAGTAACGCAGTCGATGTATCGCCGAAAGGACATCGACGGCAACCCAAAATGTAGGCTGATTTTGATCCGCAGAGCAGGGACAAGCGGGGACGTGAAGGCGTACCCGGAAACAAAGTGGCAAGGTGGCAGAAACCAGCAAACACAGAGGCTCTGTTGCACATCTTGCGAAATAAGAGGAGGGTTCGTGGCAATCTAGGCAATCGGTATCATTTGTGACCAAAATCACCTGCTTTCCCTGAGCGGCCAGAGAAAACGCCAGCTGGCATGAGACGGTGCTCTTTCCGACCCCCCCCTTCCCAGACAAGACCAGGACGACGTGCTTCACGCCCGATAGCCTCTCCGCCACCTCGGCCACCGCTGGAAGGTAGGCAGGGGGGAAACATACGATTGTAGTGAATGATTGTGGCGATATACTGAGCCTCTACAAAAGGCGTACCCTTCAGTTGGGATCAAACCTTCAAGACCGTGAGGCGGCAGTACATAACGCGACGGACCCCAGCCAATTATCATTGCAGGAAACGCCAAGGCCTCGTGAACAACCCGCGGGGAGCGCGACCGCCTGACCCGAGGAGGGGGGAAATCGTTGGGGGTGCTACGGCAGCTTGCAACAAGGCTTGGGACGTTTTCAGTTGAACACTCTCCCCTTAGCTTCCTTTCAGATGAAGAATATCATTGCGGCCTTTCTCGGGCCATTGTGAACAATCCTTGGAACTACATGTAGTTATAATCAACACCTCCAGCTGCAGCTGTGCAATGCATACAACGTACTTCGCTCGTTCTCAAATCATCCATATGGCCGTTCAAACCTACAGAAAACACGGTGTTGTTGGGAAATTTCTGAATTGTAAGCCTGTTGATTGGATGATGCAGGCATTCCATTCCTGGGTGCAAGTGCAAAAACTTCTTCCTCACCTGAGCCGTCTCATATCTGAAAGACAACAATTTGGGGGGGCGTGGTAAATGGGGCACGAAAATGAGGTTTCACAACATTCCGCTAGAGGGAAAGCGAGACCATCTAACCCAAGCCCTAGCTTGCTTGGTGCCGCCTTTCACCGGTGGGCTATTAATAGGTGCTTTTTCCGTGCTTGCCCCTGGTGGCGCTTTCTACTGAAGGGCAGACAGACGCGGCGCAACTTGTGTGGCCCAAGAGAAAGGCGGTTCCCCTCCCATACATAGGGTCCAGCAAATATATATAAATATCTTTCGCGCGAAGCGCGAAAAGAAGGGTCGGAGAGAGACATCAAACCAAGCATTAATAGGCATGGATGGGGCCTACGCCACCATGTAGGTCACCAGTGCGCACGCTCACACTTCACCCGATACCACCAGTAAGTCAGGGGATGAATGGGAGCGCTGTTTAGCTCTCATCATGATCAGCTCAGCGGCAGCAGTGCCGCTACTGTGCATGGGTGCGCACTTGCTTTCTTCGCTTTCGCTACTGGCAGAGGGCAACGGGCTCTAAAAGTTGGCCCAGACCCCTTCCACGACCCCCTTAGGTGTTTGCCATCGGCGTTGGGTTTTCGTCGCTTGGCAACGACGTTGTAAAACAAGCCCCCCCTCGGTGTTTGCCATCGGGATTGGGTTTTCGTCGTCGCGTGGCAACGACGTTGTAAAACAAGCCCCCCCTCGGTGTTTGCCATCGGGATTGGGTTTTCGTCGTCGCGTGGCAACGACGTTGTAAAACAAGCCCCCCCTCGGTGTTTGCCATCGGGATTGGGTTTTCGTCGTCGCGTGGCAACGACGTTGTAAAACAAGCCCCCCCTCGGTGTTTGCCATCGGGATTGGGTTTTCGTCGTCGCGTGGCAACGACGTTGTAAAACAAGCCAATTCACTTCGTGAACTCGGCAACCAGGATACCGTGGATTATTTTCCTCTGTTATTTTTTCGTCGGGAGCAATAATGGTGGTCGAGTAGATCATGTTGTGCGGGGTCGAGAACCCTCACTCCGCGCAAGGGGGATCATTGCATCACGTTGCGTTAAAATGGTCGAGCACCCTCGAGGCAGTTACACAGTGCTTACAACTGTCTCTGGAAGTGAAAGCACCAGAAAATAAATTAATTCATACGCAGCTGTCATCCGTACGCAAGGAAGTAAGCACAAGATGCCGAACACCCTTAGCAGGATGCAGCGCACCCTTCATGCGACTCGCCGAATATCTCACGGCGCTTCGCGCTTGGTGATGTGAGAGCCTGGTCCGGTGAGAACCCGGCGTGCTCCGTCCCGGCTTTGTAGGGATGCGAGGTCAATGGTCTAACGACTACGGCATGCACGACTATGAGTACACCGCCCCCCCGCCCCCTTCCACGACGTGTGTTTTTGGCCGCCCTTGGCTTACAGCGCTGTGATATCTAACTTATCTCTGTTTCTCTGGTGCGTCTGTTGTGAAAGCAATGATCGGCCGGCAGACGAACAGACCGAAGATGGACAGAGATTGTACCTTTGGCCGGCCTTGGCCTACAGCAGTGTGTAGGTCTCGTTTTCTCTGTTGTGGGGATGCGTCTGTGCGGGAAGCTCCATAGATCGGTAGGTGGAGGGTGATGCAGACGGACCGCGGATTGATTTGCGTCGTCACTCGCTTGTGCTGCAGATAGCAGGCAACGGGGTGCAATAGGCATGCCCAACGCCTCCCATGATGTGTGCCCCTGGCTGCCCTTGACCTACAGCAGTCCGTATTCTGCTGGGCTGGTTGTATCGTATGTTGTCTACGTGATGGGTATGGTGCTGCTGTGCAAGAGGATTCCGGTGATTCTGCCGAGAGCGTCGTACCTGTCGCCCAATCATCTGCCTTCATCTTACAAAATGTCTTCCAAACTCGACGGGCGATCGGTGGGAGATGGGCATCTACCCGGCTCTACCCCTCTAAAACATAGATAATTGTTGGAAGTTCTTCCGTGCCTTGCAAAAAAATCGCCATATTTGTGGGTGTTCTGCCAGGAAGGCGGTTCTCGTGGTAGGACTAGAGTTCCCCGTTATTCTGCGAGCGCATGCCCCCTTGCAGGTAATTCAAACATTCAAACCTCTTTTTGCCGAGGGGACATTTCGTGGAGCGCCCGAACCTACCTTTGAACACTACCACAGCCTTAGCGGGACCCAGCATCCGTGCCCTGGCAGACTTGCAGCAAGCGGTGTGTCGTAGTGTACAGCTGGGGACTTTTTGCCCAAAATATAACAAACTCCGTGTGTACCGAGTACACGACCGCAGGCAACCCCATTGGCGTTGCTGAGCACGAGCGCTGCTGCTGTTCCTCCCACTGGACTTCTCACCTGGGTCGACCTCTCGACCTTTCCCGGAGGCGCACGCCGTCTTGTTGGGGCAGCCAGCGCAGCCTGCGGCTTTGCCTGCTTCCTCGGCAGCCGGACCCACACACCCCTCATTCGCGTTGGAAGGGATACCCGACGCCATCGGCGCCGTAGGTACCGGACGCAACGGCGTGGTGGATGCTTCGTCTGCCATGGCGTGTGCAACGGAGGGGTGTGTGATGCGAGGTCTTGACACAGGCCTGTGGGCTTGCTGTGGACGGAAATGCGGCGAGAGGCGGCGGCGGATTTCAAGTGGGTTCTGCGGGATGTTTTAGGTTCCTCTTGGGCAAAACGAGGCGGCGAGATTCGACTCCCCGTGGAGGCAGGCCGTGCTTACAGCTTCAAGCCTCAATCGGCCACCACCTGTTGTGGGAATGTGCATTAAAGACTAGGCGAGACTTACAACCTAGCGCCATGGCGGAGTTGCCCACTGTAGAGGGAGCAGACGAGGACGATGCGGCCGAGATCGTCTTCCCTAGTGGAAAAACAGTCAATGAACGAGACCCTCCAAAACCTAACAAGACCAAGAAAGGCAAGAACGTTGCACAAGGCAAGTACGCCGTCAGGCTTAGCTCTCCCCCTAAGAAGCGCAAGGCTTCTCCCGCAGAACCACCTAGAACACCGCTGCAATCAGGCCTTTCGAAGCTAGTGGAGGCGTCAGTGCGATACCATCCGGACAAGGACCGCATCCTGAAGAAGGGGTTTGCTGGAGAGGGGTTGACTCCCCCGGAGCTCCGAGACATGCTTCGACGCTTGTTCCACATCAGACTAACAGAGCCCGAGCTCTCGGCCGTCTTTGCGCACTTTGTGCCCGACGGTGGCATGGAACTCGATGGAAACACCTTCGTCATTCACTTTATTCAGGTGCCAACGGACCAGCAGTCAAAACAGAAGTGTTTTGAAGTGTTTTGAAGTATTTTTCCGCTTGGTTTCGCTGCAGTGTATACAACAGTCTACTGTAGCCACGAAACCTTCCGGGATCGTCCCCAGCTAATTGTTTACGAACTACTGGCCGGTAATCGTTTGGCAAACAACTAACTTGGTGGGTAAGTTGTATCGGGTGAGGTGTGGAAGAAAGAAGAGGTGGTACGCGTGCTCGGGTAACCCAGCCCTTTCCGTCAGAACTCAGAACTCAGAACCGCGTTGTTGTTAGCGGTTCCACGACACACGGCCTATCACTCAACCCCGACATATATATGTAGAGAGTAGCGTTTTCTATGCTTGCTAACGATGGCTTGGACAGCGGTGTATGTTTGTTGCCCAAAACAGCACCCCATCCCCCCTGAATGTTTTTGTCATCTGCACTCTATACTGTATAGGCTAAAACCTTCGATGCAAAGACAGAGGACCCCACGCGGGTCTATACAAAAAAGCAAACATGATATTGGATACGGCATCGGTGTAAATTCGGGCGGGTTATTAAGGTTAGGGTGGTGGCGCTACGGTTTACCCCTTGCCTCTCTATTTCACTACAACCTACAAGTGTGCAACGAGCCTACAGGCAGAACGCCCGACCTTTGCAATTTTGCAGATTCCGCAACTGGTTGTGTTCTCGTAGCGTACGACAGACTCGAGTTGTACACAGCGTGGCTGAGCTGTGCTCATGGTTCAATCAAAGTGAGATATACGCGTGCGGGTTGAAACGTTACCGCGCCCGCCCGGTTGCCGACCGCCTGGACACATCTGGGTACTCCAGGCCCCGAGCCTTCCCTCCAATGGGCTCATGGTGACCGTTTGAAGAGTAGCTCTGTCTCAGCACACTTGCCATGATGTGTGGTGAACAGCGCCACACCCGGTAGGATTGCAGTCAAAACGAGATCTAGAACTGCGGAGGAAGATTGTCTGCAGCCCACCTGATTAGCCACGACAACGCTCGGTTGTTGAAGACCGTGGCCACATCAGGATGCTCCGGACCTACATAGCACCTTCTCTCCCAACTGAAAACAGGGCAAGTACACTGAGGCTGAGCCACTGTACGAGCGGTCACAGGCCATACAAGAGAAGGTGCTATGTTGGTCCGGAGCATCCTGATGGGGCCACAGTGCTCATGTTGTCTGCAGCCCACCTGATTAGCCGTCAACAACGCCCGAATGTTGAGGACCGTGGCCACATCAGGATGCTCNTGTCTGCAGCCCACCTGATTAGCCACGACAACGCTCGGTTGTTGAAGACCGTGGCCACATCAGGATGCTCCGGACCTACATAGCACCTTCTCTCCCAACTGAAAACAGGGCAAGTACACTGAGGCTGAGCCACTGTACGAGCGGTCACAGGCCATTCAAGAGAAGGTGCTAGGTCCGAGGCATCCTGATGTGGCCACGGTTCTCAACAATCGGGCATTTTGATGGCAAATGAGGTGAGTTGCAAACAATCTACCTGCGCAGTTCTAGATCTCGTTTTGACTGCAATCCGACCCGGTGTGGCGCTGTTCACCATATGTCATGGCAAGCGTGCTGAGACAGGGCCACTCTACAAACGGTCATGAGCCATTGGAAGGAAGGTTCAGGGCCGGGAGTACCCAGATGTGTCAAGGCGGTCGAAGACCGGGCGGGCGCGCTTGATCACGTTTCAACCCGCAGTTGAATGATTTGTCACATGCAAACCTCAGCTTACCGCAGCTGGTGGTCAAACTATTCTTCAACGAAAGAGTTCCGATTCGAAGCCACTCAGAAGGGGTCCTCTGCGGCGGCGTAAACCTGTGGTATGTTTATGCAAGACGAGTTCAGCAGTTCATTCCTGCAGGTGGATGCGCCAGAATGCAGTTCGTACATTCATCAGCTTCTCTCCCGTCGGCACAGGATCCAACACTACACGGTAGTAGCTGGTCTGTAGTCTTGTCAGGTTTACAGAAGGAACAAGTCTGGTTGCCTTGAGGTCTTGCCGTCCAATATTGGTCAACGGAAAATCCACAACATTTCCTTTGCCAACGTGGCTGAGCCCAGTCACATCCTGTAGGTGACGATTTAAGCTGCTACGCGCTGTCCCGATGTTCAACCACCAGCTGCTGGTCCATGACGATTTTGCGCATACTTCTCGCGCTGCCGTTGATCTTGCCACAATCAATTGTAGATGGGACAGGCTGAACGGGACCGTCGAAGGGTAGAGCGCCTGGAGTTTGAACGCAAGCACATGGAGCAAAAGGCGCTCGAGGAGGCGGAGCTTTTAAACGCACCCGACCCTGCAGAGGCATTGAACCACCTTCAACCCGATGTGAAATGGGGTGAGAACTTTGGCATTTGCTTTTGAAGACGTTGCGGGATTCAGTGCGACCATTCCACCCTTCACAGCTGTCCAAAGCACCAGCAGCTTTAGGGTCAATATTGAGGGAAGTCTGGACTCACGAACATTCTGTTCACAAGAAAATATAACCAACATTGAATTGTCCCAGGATAGGCATTGGCAACGCTTCTTTGTCAGGCGCAACTGCTTCACCACACGACTCAACATGGAGGCACTTCTTGGTAACAAGGCTCAAGCTTTGGGCGGAAACATTCGTAGATATCATGCCGAAGAAGGAACAAGTTGTCTCGGGAGTGGCATCTGGAAGGAGGAGTTTCGCCGGCCCGTGAATCTCGCAGAGTTTTGAGGGCATGAGGTGCCGAAGGTGTTCGCTATATATCTTCACCCATAAACAAGGTGGTCTGGGGAGGTGACGTCATGGTAATTCTCGCACGCCCGAGGTTTGGTACTTAACGCTATCGAACGTGCCGGGAAAACGAAGTCGCTCATTGACAATCTGAAAAGCCGTCTGCTAGAATACGCGAAAGGACGAAACCAGGAGACAGGAAACGCGACAACGGATAGAAAGGGGAGCACAACCAGCGTGGAAGTTCAAAGGGGGTCATGAAGAGAGACACAACCGAGATATTAAGAGCTGTAAGGATAAGCAACGCCATGAAATTCTACGATGCGCAGGGCCCGAGGACGAGGCTAGCGCCATGGCACTGATTACTGAGGCAGCGGTGGCTTATGACAAGACGTCCCCGGCGTCGTTTAGCCTCGACGCCTTCGAAGGCGCCACCATGACTCCCCTAGTTTTCAGGGAGCAACTTCGCAGGTTCGACCCCATGAAACAATCCTTCCAAGCAAACCATAGCGTGCTCGGCTTTTGAGCGGTTGATTTCAAACCCCAGACCCTGGGCACACAAAATGGTGGTAGGGTTTTTCCTCCCGTTGCTATTCGAGTGGGTCGAGCAACAAGGTGGCTTCGGGGGAGAGTACGTTATACGCACGGTCGCGGAAGATGGGAGTAGGACACCGGTGGCATGGAGAGCTGCCGGGTTGGGTCGGTTATCACACACCTCCCCTCGCTCTAGACATCAGAGGCTTGTACCGGTCCATCAGCACTCGTTTTATTCGTTCTGAAGCTTCTTTCTTGGCAGGCCTTTCTTTGAGCGCAAAGGAATGCTCGCCTTGATATCATGATTGCTTCCACATCTGCTTCGATATCGATCTTGCTTTCAGCGAACTAGGAAGATAGTTAAGGGGCAAGGAGAAAAATGCGCCGCAGCTGCCATGATTCGTTGGGATGCGTTTTCGTTTAATTGGGCATCAACCCCATGCAATGATCCCGTTACGATGCTTCAGCTGACACTGCTGCAATATTTGTGCAGGGTTTTCAACATCAAGCTATCTCCCCCGCAGCTCGCGGCGGTCATGGCGAGTTTTGACAAGGATCATGACGGCTCGGTCAACTGCGCAGAGTTCCTGCTCAAGTTCTTCATGACAGGATTTCAGGTTAGCGAGGCGGAATCCGGCTATTTGTGTCTTTGGTCGTGGGCTGTAGGGAACCTCCCAGCAGGAAAGCAGCAGTGCATTGCATTGCCGTACTTTCATGCGTCCATAACAACCTGTCATTGTTGCCCGCGTGATTGAGGGTCCGTGAGATTGGGTCACGCCCTTGTGGGACAAAGCTTTAGCTCTCATGTTCGTTTGTTACGTGCGGGCTACGTCGTTTGCCTGGTTGGACAGGAGCGGTCCAGGCGCCTCCATATTCGGCGAGAGGGTGAGCGGAAGCGGAAGGAGAAGGAAGCGGCGGAAACGGAGGCTAGGCGAACGGAGGCAGAGGAGCGAGCTAGGCAAAAGGTGTGGGCGTTCTGTAACAGGTCGGCTCCTTGCATGGTATCGACAATAATCAGTATAAGAGAGTGGTGGAGGTTTTTTAGCCTTCGAGTGAGAGTTGGAGTACAGCGGTGAGCACATGCACTTGTACAATATCATTACACGTAAACCGCTTCCCAGCCCCTATTCCGTTGTTCGCTGTTCTTGACATTGCTCTTGGCTAGACTTCAATCGTTATGGCCGTATTTTTCGCCGTCAGAAGCTAGCCCAACATGTTGTAAAAAATCAACAAATTAAATGGCCCAGAAACGTCCCGCCATTCACAAAACAGTGAAATGTCGTAGAGAGCCAAGCCCGAAGA
This sequence comes from Ectocarpus sp. CCAP 1310/34, assembly GCA_902602495.3. NCBI lineage: Eukaryota > Phaeophyceae > Ectocarpales > Ectocarpaceae > Ectocarpus > Ectocarpus sp. CCAP 1310/34. The sequence continues at coordinate 21,513 of CACKRE030000535.1, read as the reverse complement.
GGTGAAAAAAGTTCAGGGCAGAGGAAAACTCAGAACAACCCCATTGCTCGAACATGAAGGTGGACTAGAATTCGCAAGATCGTACTTGTATAACAGCTACAAGTTAAACATCTCTACTTAATAAATAAGATAGGTCCCAAGACGAGAGTGTTCGTAGTTGCCGACAAGGCTAACCCCCCGAACATCTCCTGCACGATGCTTGAGAAGAGCTCCTCAAGAACAGACAAACTCCAAAACACAAGCTTTTTTCCCGGTTGTTCGATCATGCCGTCTACCGGAATGGCGATCAACCTCCACGACCCGACACTCGGTACAAAAAAACGCTTAGGTGGACTACGAATATGCTAGCGAGGAACAAGCGAGTGGTCTGGCCAAGCTGGTGGAGGCCGCCGTAGCCTACGATGCCACAGGTCCTGCTTCCCTTGGCCTAGGAGCGTTTCAGGTGCGTCCCTGCAACACACATTAAACCGCTACAGCACCTGTGCTAGCAATCACGCAATATACGAGAGGGAATACAGGCAGCAATGATGTAAGTCCAGAGAGAATGAGGACGCGTGTGTTGGAGGTAGGGAAACTCCAGTATCAGCACCTCGTCATCCGCCTCGTGGAACGTACCGCAACAACACGAATGCGTAGGGTCGAGTTGTTTCCCTCGCCATAACCATTCATGTGACACCAAGCGAAGTATCTGTTCTGTCCTTTGATCCTATGTTGCTTTCGCCACCGCTACTGCCGCGGTCTCCTGCTACTCGTTGTGCTCTTTCAGGGGCACAAGATGCCGCCTCATGTGTTTCGGGAACAGCTGAGGAAGGTCTTCAACATCAAGCTCACGCCTGCGGTGAGTACTGTTTGATTGGTTTGCCGTCAGGACTAGAACTCGGTGGTGGGCTTTTTTGGGTGAAACCCGGCTCGACAAGGATGCGGTCAGTGTGAATCGACCCCCAGGTATCTTTACTCGTCTAAGCCGGGCATGCGGTACATGTTGCCGCGAGAAGTTTGACGGCATGATATCTGATGATCGATTCAACCTCGTTCGTCGTTGCCACAACACGTTCTGCCTGACGTGTTATTGCTTCGTTTGGAATGCTCAGTGAGGGGATGCACGGCCTTGCAAGGGGTCTTGGAAAACGCCACCCCATCTCAAGAGCAGTTTCTCAGAGGAAAACACTGCGGTTGCAGGATTTGATACGTTTATGGCTGGTTTTGTGGGTTGCTGCAGGAGGTGTAGTGTGCGCGGCCCCAAGTACGAACGAAGACAAAGGGGCGATACATCAAATGCCACGGCGTTCCCTTTGCTTTCGTCAAGATAACTTCAGCCCCGTGGTTGAATAGCAACCCCAGACAAGTGATGCCTTCGCTTCCTGCATGTTGCTTGTTGCAGGAGCTCGGGGGCGTGATGCATCGGTTTGACAAGGACGACGATGGAACTGTGGACGTCGTGGAGTTTACGAAGATGTTCTTCAAGATGGGATTTGACGAGAGGAACAGGAGGACAAAGAAGAAACGAGAAGCTGAAGCGGTAAGAGAGCGCGGCTGCTCTTGCGGAGATACCTTGCGGGTGGAGGGGATGAAACGTAGTTTCAACCGAGTGCTTCCTTTGCAGGGACGTTTTATGTTATTCGACAACGTCGTTCTGGAATCTGCCGAGCAAATCATCAGTCTGTACGATTTCCATATCTGTGACCTGTCCCTGCTTGGCCAAGAAACGGGAGGCCCTTCTGGTGGAGGAAGAAGCGCGGAAGCGACGGCAGGAAGAGAGAAAGAACGCTCTGAAAATAAACAGATCATATTCTGAGCGGCACTACCAGTCCGCGATGGCCAAGATAACCAAGGCCGCAGCCAGGTATGCACTCCCGAAGACCCGTCCCCTAAACAATTCATCGTGGGATCGACAAAGGCGGATGTTCCGATGCCCGTCTTGGGGGAAGTTTCACCATGTGGCATCAGAAAGGACCCTGTTGAACACGTATACTCCAGCGTTGAAGGTGTCCCATGAAAGAAGGCCTAGAATGATGGCTTGCCGACAATTTAGAGGCGACCTGTGAGTTTCAAACTTTCTGAAAAAATGCTGTGTGGCCTTGGCACCGCCGTTCGCACTACGGAAACGCCGGGCGAGTGCGTTTCTCCAGGAACAGCGAATTGGGATTTCGTGAGCTTTCACCTACGATACTTGTCGCATGTCGCCGCCCTTGACATAACTCCGGACTAGACACGGCGGGCAGACTTCTTTCATGATACTACGCTCGTTGGTTAGCGCGAGAAGTACGAGGGCGCTACCTTGTTCGTTCCGGCATGGTCGTTTCAGGTAGGACACCACGAAGTTGTCCGCAAATTCCGCCGTACAGTAGAAGTTGGCGGTTTTCGCGAGTCTCCTCTCGATCCTTTGTTTCTGTGCGGCGCTCGAACGTTTTCTTCCAGGTACGACAAGAACCACCCCAGCGCCGTGTCTCTGGATGCCTTTGATGGGGCGCAAATGGAGCCTCATGTGTTTCGTGAGCAACTCAAGAGGGTGAGCCCATTATTTCGCGTGAAGTTGAGTGTAATATTAAGTATTTTTCTTCGGTGCATGTAACGACCCCATACACCCCCCCGCGTTCAGGATTTTGACCGTAGCTTATGCTGACATGGGTTGCACTCTACGGTTAAATGACCCACATGTCAAAGAGGAGCGGTCGAGGTTGTCAAGAAGCAATTCTGACCCTAACTTATGTTGACATGGGGTGCATGCACCCTAGGGTTGAATGGCCCGCACGTCAGAAAGAAGCGGTCGAGGTTGTCAAGAAGCAATCACGCAAGCCCCGCTTTCTCCCACTCCCCAAACAGGCGTTCGGGATACGGTTGACACCACCTGAGCTGGGCGCTGCCATCCACGCCTTCGACAAAGATGGCGACGGGTCGATCAGCTGCCCGGAGTTCCTCCGCACTTTTTTCAGGCTTGGTGAGAAAGTTCACATGTTTTTGGAATGTGGAGGGGTCAGGGGGAAGGGGGAATGGGCAGCAATATAGTTACCGTCTGGAGCGGGTAGAGCTTCTCGAACACGCATTTCCACACGCAATATTTGACCTTGGTTTGCAAAGCACCCTTGCCGCCCCAACAACACATCGTATTCGCGTTGACATCACATGTTGAGTCTACAACTACTCCTTGATGTTTCACTCTGGGCGGCCCGTTGAGGCAGGGTTCGAGGTGAAGTCTGAAACCAGCACCAGGAGGAGAACCAGGGACCGCAAGATGGCGAGGAGGGTAGCGGAGGAGGCGGCCGAGAAAGTGAGGCAGCCCACACCGGCAGCCGTCCCCAAAGACGGTAGTTTTATCGTGAAAATACAACAGATGTGAATCGCACTACCCTTACTCTAACGTTGCTCCAAACAGGTACTGCGACGGGAAGAGCTGCTGAGGAGATGTCTAGAACCTCATATCAGACACAATAATTGTCCTTCACTTTCTTCTCGTTAGAACGAAATGGCAGCGTCCGCATCACTTCTGGAATATTTCGAAGGGCTGACGTTGTGGGAATGCGAAGTTTAAGTTCCACACCCGCTCTGCTGCTGCTGCTGTTCCGACTGCTACGATCACGATCGCCGCTGTAACATTTCCGTCTGCGTATTGCATTATGAAATGTAACAATTATGGGCTGCGTACGTTCGTGAATTGAAAGGAGCGGGAGATTGAGCGCAAGGCAGCTCTTAAGGTCAGCGAAAGCTTCGATGAGCACGACAAGGAGTCTGCGATGGCCAAGATTGCTGACGCAGCATCAAGGTGGCTGAAGCATCCCGAACCGCAAAGACTCCTTTCTAACACTAGTGTAGTATGCTAAGTTGGTTGGCTTGAGCGAAAAAAAACTCGTCGGGTGTTGGCCAAGAACCCCAATGAATTAGTCCTTTCACACGCAAATCCGCGGGTGGGGAATCCGCCGTCCTCTTCCGAAGGACACATTTTTTCTGAACAACCAGTATTCTTGTCCCGAAACGCGCGTACTCGCGCGGCAGGTACGACAAGAATCACCCGAGCTGTCTGGGGCTCGATGGCTTCGAGGGAGCCTTGATGCCACCACACATCTTCAAGGAGCAGCTGAAGAGGGTAAGAGAGATGTTTTTCTCACAGAGCTGCATTTTATGTTCACAAACAGTGTGGGAATGTCCCCATTCGCCGTGAAAGATATGCTGTTGTATCACGGCATTCACGAATGTGTAAAACAATATCTATCGTTCGTTTTGAAGGATATGATATGATCAGCTTCAAATTCGAATCAAATAAATTCCTCAAATTGCATTGAAGACTTCGAAACACATGCGTGACCTACTTCAGGTATCCTAACAAATTTTGAAAACGTTTTTCAATAGACCGGGGCATTGGCATTTTACCAGGGCACACGCTGTACCCCAATGACCAGAATAGGTAGTATCGATGAATCATAGGCGAATTTATCAACCGCCAACTATGAATCTTGCCTTTTTAGGTTCACGTGAGCCAAGAAGGTTTCGTAGGCGGGTGTGTGTGTAAGAGACTCCAAATAAACAGGTTGCTTCCATTCTCTTCGTCGGTCGGTGGACTCTTTGGATGCCTTCAGGCTTCAGCAACTACTAAGGTTGTGGAATACGTGAATCAACCGTTTCAGAAAGGCAACTACATCGATCAATTCGGAGCACGTTGCCTTTGGTATTCCTGCTGGCGTCCTCGAGGTTTTGTTCATGGGATCCAACAGTGACACAGCCTCCAATATAGGGGGAGGTACAGGCATACACAAGGCTAACCGTTTCTCCACAAACCTGCAGCTTTCGTCGTCTTCACGCGTTTGGTCAACGATGAACCCCACGAGGCAGAATGCACTTGACTGAGACGCATGCGTAGAATAGGCTATCTTTTCCCCAACGACCTGCAGCTTCCCGTTGGTTTCAGGGTGCTCGATCAATGAATATGCCCACCAAGACAGAGCATTATTTAGTTTGAACTCAATCATGCACATTTTTCGTGTGTAAACTCGATAATCGCACTTTGGTCTATGCCAAACCCTTGCACAAGGTGTTCGGCCTCAAGCTCAGCCCTGGTGAGCTTGGAGCGATGATGCAGGAGTTCGACAAGGACGGCGACGGGATGGTTAATTGTGCCGAGTTCCTCCTGACGTTTTTCCGGGTTGGCTTCGAGAGCCGGAACCGAGCGCTCCAGAGGTGCAGTAACCCGCAGGAACGAGAGTCAGTTGACCCATGCCCTTGTTGCCGGGTCGAAGTTGCGTGGTTGACTGCATTGTGTTCTCCGTAAGGCAGTCTGCGGTTCGCCGAGGGAGCTTGGGCCGGAGAAGCTCTTCGTGTTGAAGCCTTAAACTGCCCATCCAGTACCAGCAGTCGACACGACAAAAGGGAGGGATAAGGACAGATGGCCAATGTGGCTCTTGTGGATTGAACGGGCGAATGACGAAGTTTATGTTGTCGAAGAGGCCCACTCTATGCGGGAGTGACTGCGCGGGTGCCTCTTGGAGTAGGGAGGTTCTCTGGTGGGCAGAGCAATAGTATTTTTGCCGGGTTGGAGCTTGACCGAGAATACAAAGCTGTACGGGCACAGACCTTGATGAGGCTTCCATCAGCGATCACCTCGTGATAGAGAACGTGCGTGGTTAGCAAGACAGGGGTGGACATGATGCCAAGGTGAAGCACATGCACTGAGACGAGAAGAAGTGCTACATCTACAATCCAAAGAATGAATTTAAACATCTGCTGGTTCTATACGCTGACATCCTCTTCGGTCTCCCGTGCATTGCTCTCGCCGCATGCTTGTATTCTTTTGGTCCACTGATTTTTCGTTTGGGGAAATATGCCGTGCCGACCGCTGTGATGCTCGTCCAAACTCTTGTGGCGGGACCAAAGACGGAGGGAAGAAGAGGCGGCCAGGGCGAAGCGGACGGAACAGGAGGAGAACAGGCGCTACCTCAAGGCGGAAAGGAGAAGACTTCAGGACGCCCTCGCCCCGTATACCGAAAAGGCAAGCGAGCGGTTCGCAGATTCAGAGTGACAAATAGTGTGGAAATCATCGATACATTCTTCATGATATTTTGTGAGGTGGCTAGACAAAGGTAAGTTCCACCGATGTTTCTCCAGGGTTTCCTAGAACCCTGTGTTCATTGGTCCCAAACAATTCTGCATGATGCGCAGCGAGGTTAAGCAAGCGCGCCTCCTCGGTTGGGACGGTAGCAAGCGCTGCGCTCCCTATGTGCTGTTGCCGGTTACGCAAACTGAGCCCGCTCCACGCCATGCTACGATCTATTCACGGGCAGGAAATATCAACCCAATCTTGCCTAAATCTACACGCTCGTTTTCGGTCAGTGTCACGAGGGTGTGGTTAATCCACGTTGGTATCCACAGAACCTGATCCGCGCACTCCTGCAAGTAATGTGTTGTGATTTGCGATACCCAACCCGGCTCATCCGGTGCTGATCTTACGGTCGCACTGCATTTCAACTATCTGCATGCCGAAAAGCCGAGTCTAGCGGTTTCGGTGTGCGTGTTCCTTCGTCATGTGACCCTCGCGTTACACGCAAGTAGTCTGTTGTTCAATGTGTGTACAGCTTTTTGAGTAGCTGCAGCTGCTGCAGTTCAACGTCCACGGTGCATTGTTGCTGCAGGCTAAGTGAATTATAAGCGGGCACGATAAACCACGGGCTGATGATAATCTTTTCCGCATGGCAACCTGCAGGACCTGGATGACACGCTAGACTCTCTCATTGAGGCGGCGGCTCGATACGACAGGCGCCAACTAGGTCCGGGTGGGCTCAAGGCTTGGGAGGTGATTGACCGTCATAACGGGTACAAGCACAGATGACACGCCCTTTGCTCCCTGAACGTCCCCAAACCCCTTAGATGAAGTTTCATGAGATTCCAAACAGAGCCGACGCCCGACCATCAGACACGGCCTCTAACTTGCTGCGTAGGCCAATACGGTGTACAATACGGACTCATTGCTTCAGAAAATAGGGGCTATATTTTCTCGGGAAAGGAAAGCATCGAAACGCCATCGCACAAAGATTCCTGCCCGGACCACAGTGATCGTTTGTAATACAAAGAAAGTACAACTTTTCGGGTATATGGCCCAAGCCGCATGGTTGTACGAAGTGCAGTGAAAAACCAAAGTGAAGTATCGAAGTGGATATTCGAAGTGAGTGCGAAGTGAGTACGAAGTGAGTACGAAGTGAAAACCAGGTGAAACCGAAGTGAAAACGAAGTGAAAACGAAGTGAATCGAAGTGAATCGAAGGTTTTGCTTTTGAACACTCTGCTGGAGAAAATCAACGAAAGTAATGCTAGTGCGGCTACGTAGTAGCGCCTCATATCCTTCGTCCCTGTCTACGTCCCGTGGATTCCCCAGGTGAAGTGTATGACCCCGACGGAGCTGAAGGCCGCCCTCCAGCAAACGTTTGACATCCGCCTGTCTCCGTCCCAGCTAGGTGCCGTGGCGCATCTCTTTGGGGCGGGAGGGGACACGGCCGACGCAGACGTGTGCGACGGAGGTACGTCCTTTGCTTCAGGCTGGACTGGACAGTATGGCCCATTTAGACCACCCCCGGTAGCTGCAGTTCTTCGATTCGTTCTGTGTGTCACCCAAATGTTACAAAGTGCAAGGAAGCCGAGCTTTCACTTGTCACGGACGACAGTCCTCCCCACGCAGCCTTAAGAAACAGAAACGCTGGCGTTCAGAGCGTGTGAACCCACTCAAAGTGAATCTGGTGGCGATTGAAGTGCTGATCGTCAGCTATTCATTCTTTACTCTCGAGGTGCACTCTAATGACCGTCGTGGTCAAAGATGCGGACAATATATGCCACGGTGATATGCCACAAACGTACGGTGTGCCTAAGGCGAAATGTAGAGCCGCATTGTCTAGCTGTTTCGTCTAGCCGAAACCGCTCGTGGTGAGGCGCGGAAGGGTCTTTTGTACGTTTTGAAGCCGAATTCCGGCCGCAAATAGCCGTTGGCTGGACCTGCCCAGACATCCAGCGAGAAACCTCTCGGGCATACCTTTGATCACAATTCACCCTTTTTGTTGTTGCAACTGTCTCACCTGGACTGTTCTACCCGTGCAGCGTTTGCGCCGCCGTTGCAGATCGAAGTACCGGAGTTTCTCACCACTTTCTTCAAGATTTCCGCCGTCGCCAAAAGGCTGGCGGCGCAGAGCGATTCGGCAGCAAGGCTTAGCGAGTACCGGGCTGCTCTCAAGGTACGATTGATAGTGACCAACATCGCAAGTGGATCGCTCAACGATTTTTCCCGACCACCGCGGAATGTTTTCTCCTTTAGTGAATTTGAGTATTTTAGCTCTATGATTACCGAGTAGGAATATTTTTGGGACCATGAGAAATCTCCCAGACACACCAAGCAATGGGTGGAACCCTTTCCTGGAAGACATTTTCCCTACAGCAATCATGCGTCATGCTCCAGTTTTAGCTCCAAAGTTCGAGGAGTTTTCGCGCAGGGACACCATGGGGGGAGCCATCCTGATCAATGTGCTCACACAAAAGCGTGAATGCCAAACAAATATGCTCCCGACTGCAAGGAGAGTACATTATGGTGTTTCTTCACCCCTTTGTTGTGAAGTTGGCCCTGTGTTCACTTTCCCCTCAGAGAAATACTTCAACTACAGCAGTGGCAAAGTAGAAACTTTGCGGCAAATCCTTTGTTGTGAAGCTTTTCTCCACAGCCTTGATTTCACACTCCGCCGGTGATAATTACCCCTCATTGTGACCCTGCTCTTGTGGAAGGAGACACGTCAATTCGTCCTCAACCAGCCTCCCTCGTTCGGCGACGTACCACTTGCACCACAAATACTATACAGGAGCGCCTCGCGCAGCAAGAGGAGGTCAGGCGGACTCTGAAAGCGATGCGTGACAACCCCCCAAAGAGAGCCCTCACCGCAGACAGCGGCTTGAAGAGGTATAGATTGAGATTTCGTACTCAAAACCCGGTTATTCTAGTGCACTTGGAGATAGAAATGGGGGCCAGACTTCTGCTGGTATGAAGCAGACAAATGGCGAAACACGCACGTGTCGTTTAACATCGTGTGAGGGAATGACTTTTGATGTTCCCCGGTGACAAATCACGCGGATATGATTGAGCTAGCCTCGACAAGCGCTGGGCAAAGTCAGCTGGTGACTCGTGTGGAATTTCCGCTACCTCTATCAACTCGATTGCCCGGGGGGCTCAAGCTGCTTCTTGGCCGGTCGATTCAATTTTATCGAAAAGCACGCTTGTTTTGGAACACCAATCGTTGTAGAGCGCGGACTTCAAAGCGGTTCCACTCTGTACGTGGTCCTTCGCCTGTAGGGCGGCCATCACAGGGCGCAAAGGAGGTGCCGGGCCTAGGGCAGGCGGTCGAGCGATGGACACAGTGGAAAGAATCCGTTTGCAGGTTTCCAGGGCGCGGGCTACCAAGAGGCTGGACCTCTCCACGTGGGCCAACCGGAGGCAGGGGGGTTTCCTACTCAGCAGGGTGCCTCGAACTGTGAGACATGCAGATATTTTTCGGGCGTTCGACATTTCTTTCCAGACCGAGGTTTTCTGGGAACGTTCAACAACAATTGAGGACGTGCAGCTGTTCCCTATGTTCAATGCTTCTCTTGAAGCGCTCCTTTCACATCCCGAGGACTCAGCGGAGGTTGGCCTGGTCGGTTGAAAAGCTGCTGGCTTCATGGGAGTTTATGGAGAGCCTCTTCGTCCTTGATCTAGGTTGCAGCGTTGTAATTTTCTTATATGCAATGTCCTTTGAATCACTTGGCTTCCGGTGTCGGTTTATGCTCCCTTTATCGCGTTTCATTCATATCCGTCGTTCGAATCTCTGGATCAATTGCTTCCACAATGTGATACTTTTCGCGAGTGGTCGTTTCAAGGCAGGTCATTCATGTACAGCAGAGGTCCCTGTTTAGTGCCGGTTACCGGTATAGTGCCGGTCAATTCTCGGCGCACAGAATCCGCCCTGAATAGTGCCACACCGGACCTATTCAGGGCTGCCCACTATAGTGCCGGTTCGGGCCCCACTGAACCCCACAATAGTGCCGGTTCAAGCACGCACGCACACACAACACACAAGATACACACATGACACAGAAGACAGACACAGAGGAGAAGGGTACACGTGCTGCTGCAGAGCCGAACAGCACTACGCCNACCGGCACTTCAGGGCTGTGTAGGTTCGGGCCCACTGAACCCCACTGAAGTGCCGGTTCAAGCACGCACGCACACACAACAAACAAGAGACACACAAGACAGAAGACAGACACATAGGAGAGGGTACACGTGCTGCTGCAGACCCGAACAGCACTACGCAGAGGCGCACCATGCCATGTGCGGAAGGTAAGATGTGCCGCATACCGGACAGAACGCACAACCCCCTAATGGCCACATCTGCCGGGGACGATGCGGCGGGCGGCTCCATGGCGAATGTGGAAGCATGTTTGACGACAGCGAGCTGAACCGCATCTGCAGTGCGTGCGTAGCCAGCACTGACAAGCGCAAAGCGAGAGCAGCAGAGGGTGCTGGGAAGGGGCAATCTAAACGCCCTAAAGCACAAGGGGGGAGTAAGAGCGAAGGTCGTAAGCGGCTGGACGTACACCAGAAGGTCGAGATCCTCAAGCTGGTGGATGCGAAGTGCCTTCCCAGCACCCTCTGCTGCTCTCGCTTTGCGCTTGTCAGTGTTGGCTACGCACGCACTGCAGATGCGGTTCAGCTCGCTGTCGTCAAACGTGCTTCCACATTCGCCATGGAGCCGCCGGCAGCATCGTCCCCGGCAGATGTGGGCATTAGGGGCTTGTGGCGTTCTGTCCGGTATGCGGCACAGGTCACCTTCCGCGGGAATTTATCGCGACGTAGTGAGGGCACGGGTTACAGCTACAGTGGCTGTTTGGTTTCTTGCATGTCCAGTTCTTGCGGTCGTGTTTTTTTTCTTCTTGTTTTGGCTACATCGAAGGAGGGTGAGGAGGAGACAGATTTAGCTTCCTCCTTCACCAATAGGTTGTGCCAGCAGGAGCTTCGCAAAAGTATTACCGCCAAAAATCCATGGGCTTCATGATCTGTGGTTTGCTTTCGCTCTCGAGGAGTGATGTTGAGGTTGGGCGAAATGGTTTGATCCGTTTGAGGCCAGTGCCACGGCATTCTTGCCAACTAAATACTGGACACCTACGCGGGGCATCCTTTGCGATATTCATGTGAAGGGTTGAAGTCAGGTTGTGCAAGTGTGCAGTACGTGCGCTGAGGTGGGTACAGCAACAAGGTGCAGCATGTGTGTCCCGTCCAGTTAACTTATTAAGCAAAATATGTGTGTTCGACAGGGCAGGAACCACCCGTATCGTGGCACAGCAGTCTGCCCGCGACGCCCATGCCATGATCTCACCATGTGCGTTTCATGTGGCACTCTGTTGGCCCCGCAAAGCAAAGCGCTGCACTCTGAAATCACACAGTTCGCCAGTAGTGCCGGTTTGGCACTGTCGAGGGATTTTCAAACCCTGAATAGTGCCCCTTTGGCACTATTTAGGCACTCTGAAGAATAGTGCCGGTGCGCGGTATAGTGCCGGTAATAGTTTTGCGCACACCCCGGCACTCAACAGGAACCTCTACTGTACATCAGCCAGGGATTTCCATCCATTGGCAACGGAAATGCGTGTCTTACCTTGAAGAATACAGAGGAGGTGCTGGATAGAGGGCCGAATGGCTGGTGAATAAGGACACCAGCACACTCTCTTTCCTCCTGTTTGCCGTGTCGGCACTTGGCTGCCGTAGAAGTGGGGACGAGGATCGTCCTTGTGATACGTGTAGTTTCGTGTGCGAACGTTCCTGGAAGTTGTTTGGAACATTTCATGGACCGGTCTCCATAACACAACAGTATTTCCGTGACCGTTTGTTCTTCCCCTGTAGTGTGGGATAAGACAGTGGCTTCACCTCCCGCGGGTGGTTAAGTCGCCCTTTCCAAAACAAACCCAACATGCTTCCATTAACGATTGGAAAGTGTTCAATCCCATACTGCATTCGTCCGTCTGTCCTTCAGTAAAGGCTTGTTCCCGAAAGCAGCTAGTGAGCGACTCTGTTTGCTCGATGGAAACTCGTTCAACTCCCTGTACTGTTCCTCCGTAATACCTCCTCCCATGCCTTCGCCTCCCTCTCCTTGCACTACCACCCCCATGAGCCTGATGTACCTCCATGCCGTCTTCGGGTTCTTCCAGTACGTCCTCTGCATTTTAACCGAAAGAGACTCTCCCGCCAATGCCCCCGAGATGGCTCCTCCTGGCCTAAATGAATACATCGAACCAACAGCAACAACGAACGAACAACAACAACCACGGACCGCTACATATCATGTTGCGCCCTTTGTCTCCCTTGACAAGGTCAACCCCGTTCGTTGCGACGCGAGGTTGCCTTGATTGCGAACGTACTTAGTATTGAACCCACCAACAGCCCTCACGTGGCCGATTAGTCTCGACAGCGATTGATTTTGAGATTGAAATCGACGATACTCCGTCTTCTTGAAATGGTCGGGTATATTGGCCGCAATACCAGGTTCACTTTTCTTGATTGCAACCCTCGCCTCTCATTCCTCTTGCCAACGAAGGTGTGGCACCTAACTGGGTTAAAAGAGCTTTGGTTGACCAACAACGACATCCAGGTGCTCCCGCCTCAGATCCGAGAGTTGAGGTATCTCCGAACCCTGGGGGTCGGCCGCAACCGCATTAGTAGGTGCGAAGCCTGCCCGATCACCCGCATCAGCAATTATACGGGACGTTATCCTTGGTGCTGCCCTCTATGGTCAAGTCACCCAAACGGTCGGCAGTCAGGTCGTTCTCTTTTGCATGAGAAAGTAAGCTTTTTGTTGGGTTGTGTCGCTTGCCTCCACCCACTAAACGTCCAAGATCGCGCTAGAACATCTTTCGAAGCTAGTCTTCCCTTCAAACAAGGTACGATATATCCGGTGTCCGTACCGCTTGGCGTTGCTGCTGAGACCGAATTATCAGCCCTCCCCACACTGTTTCGAAAGGTTGCCCGGGGAGCTGGGGCTGTTGCCTGACCTGGAGCACGTGTATGCGGAGAACAACTGGCTCAGCACTCTGCCGAAAGAGCTGGCGACGTGCAGGTTTGCCCCTAGAGAAGAACTACATACATTCAGTTCTTGACTTGAAACGTCTTCGACGATTTCTCTGGTGACAGAGGGGTTGGTTTGAACCACGCAATTTTTGTTTATAGTCATTCTACTCGAAAATGCTACTCTGTGTTCTGCTAACCACTTGGAGGCAACACACTACATGCCAACATGGGCGAAAGCCATCCGTTCACGTGAAACTCGCTCGGAGGAAAGGATGGTACAAGCCCTGAACCACTTTCCTCACGAGCACAAGCACCGCCATAACTGCGAAGTGGACAATTCTTCTCCAGCTCACCACGACGCCACGGCATTTTTTTTCGCGGATCTTTCCATCGACACCAGATCCCGCGGTTGTTCCACCCGACAATAAATACTTCCCTGGCCTTGATCCCTTGTACTATCCTGTGCACCTGCTTGACGGACAATGTTGACAAACACATTCCAAACGCGCTTGTCGTTATGCCAGGAACCTCCGGGAGTTGCGGCTAGACCGCAACCAGTTCTCGAGGCTGCCCGACTGCGTTCCCGATCTCCGAAGCTTAGAGGTGCTCGATCTGAGGGGAAACTCCATCGCAACCCTCCCACCAGACCTCAAGTTTCTGCGGTCGCTGCTCGACCTCGATCTCGAGGGAAACCCCATTGGGCCCGAGGTCCGTGGTTTGGCACCACTTGGAATGAGTACCCAGTTGTATGGAGCTGCTCATTTGCTCAATTCGGTCGTCATTAGGTGTCTTGTTCCCCCTCTGAATTTCTACCCCCCGCATCTTCCGCCTTACGCGGCAAGCTCAAGGCCAAGTTGGCGGAGTACTCTCTCGCCTTCACGCCCAGGCACTTGCGGCGTCGATGCGCGTCACCCTACCACTGAAATCCGCTGTGGGCCCCCATGCTCTCCTCCCAACTATATGTGCCTCACCTACATAGCTCGAAAAGACGTGCGGAGTATCGAACAATTAGTTTGTGGTGTATGTGTTCGTTGCCATGAATGGCCAACAGTAACGCAGGGCCAACCCGCACCCCGCCGCGTGTCGTAGATCCCGGAGGTCCTCTTCGCGTTGGTAAACCTTTCGCGCCTGAACCTGGCCGGAACGATGCTCGGGCGGGCGCAAGGCAAGCAGCTCGAAGACAGGCTACGTCTCGACGAGCTCTCCGTTAACGCAGGTGCGGCCGCCGGGCCTGAGGATGCCGATTCGTCCGTGGAGTCCACACCGTCGCAAGGGAGACAGCAGCAGCACGGATTCGAGAAAGGGGGGTTTCGAGCTGTGCCCGGGAACAAGCGTGTTAGCCGCCCGACAAGCGTACCGGAGCACCGACTGCCGGAAATTAGAGATAAGGTATGCGTGTCATGATATTCGGATACCGCGGTTGGACAAATGATTGTGAGGGCAACAAAATAGCTAGAGGCCTGTGTGTGGCAATCGGTCCATGTTAACTAGATGAGGATCACTTCACGAAATCCACCAGCTAGGGAGTGTCTCTAATTGGCAACTTCATCCAAGAGAGCCCTTCTTTGCCGCGAATACCGTTTCGTATCATGGGGCCGCTTTGAAAGGCAAGCGCAAGCTGTACGTGGAGCGCACGTACACAATTAGCACGCCAACACGTCTAAAACAACAGTCGTCGTCGCCCCCCTCTCGACGGCTTGCCACGACATGTTGCATGGGGGGCAGATGCCAGGCTACAGCACCCAAAGACTCCCGGGTCTCGACGTGTTGCCGTCAGATGCCAAGGCGATGATGCGAGCAAAGGCTAGCAAGTCGAGAAGGTTCAGCGGCAGCGGCGACGCGTCCAACAGCGGTCCTTCCCTGCCGGGTGCCAGGGGAGGTTCGAGGGACGGGGGGGGCGGTGCTTCGGAAAGCACCAACACCATGCCGAAGGGGATCGGAACAGCAAGCCGGGTGGTTGCCGCGGCAACCGCATGCGACTGAAGCGGGTGTACGCAGACAAGCCACGACCGCGGTATCAACAATCATTGAAAGACAGGGGGGTCAATCTGCCTGGCATCAGAATGTACCCCACGAGGGTCGATACCTCGCGTTTTTCTAGCTGTAAACACGAATCTTATCTTCAGTGGGGGTGTGTGTACTCATAGTCGTGCATGCCGTAGTCGTTAGACCATTGACCTCGCATCCCTACAAAGACGGGACGGAGCACGCCGGGCTCTCACCGGACCAGGCTCTCACATCACCAAGCGCGAAGCGCCGTGAGATATTCGGCGAGTCGCATGAAGGGTGCGCTGCATCCTGCTAAGGGTTTTCGGCATCTTGTGCTTACTTCCTTGCGTACGGATGACAGCTGCGTATGACTTAATTTATTTTCTGGTGCTTTCACTTCCAGAGACAGCTGTAAGCACTGTGTAACTGCCTCGAGGGTGCTTGACCATTTAAACACAACGTGGTGTGATCATCCCCCTTGCGCGGAGTGAGGGTTCTCCACCCCGCACAACATGATCTACTCGACCACCATTATGGTTACCGCCAACAAAAAAACCGGAGAAAAAATAAAAAAAACGGG
>CACKRE030000534.1:28493-45267 GCA_902602495.3 Ectocarpus sp. CCAP 1310/34 | reverse complement strand
GCAGCTCTCCTCGACGAGGTCGAACCGGAGGCCAACCACGTGCACAATACGGACGAGACAGGTGAAGATTCGCTCGTAGACTAGTCTATAGTAGTGCAGACTAGTCTACAGCAGTAGTAGACATGTAGCAGCAGTAGAAACGACGCGGGTGATTGCTGTGCAATGACCACGAAACATGAAATCAGGCAGAGTTCTGCCCCCTTGCGGCGTAATTTTGGCCTCCTCATGTACGGCTGCAGTGTACTCTAGACTACAGTGGCCATGCTCCGGCATTCCGGCTCAAAAATGCCGAAAATGCCGCTGGCTCTGGTCTAAAGCAGGCTACAGCAGTAGTTTCAGACACAAAAGTAGAGTACAGCACTGGTTCCAGACAATGTACTGCTGTAGACTATAGTAGTCTAGAATTAAATATTTTCACAGCTGCATCGCATCGTCTTCGGCGATTTTTAGTAGATGCATGTGCCAACACATGAAAAAACTAGACCAGACTAAACTACTCTACACAGCACCCTGCTTTTGCTCTCCCGGTTGCCTCGTCCAGCTATCGCCAAAAATGACGGTAGACTGCGTAGGTTGNAACGCCCCTCCCCCCCCCCCGACCCTCACATACGCGTGCCCGTTGCAGGTACCACCCCGCAAGGAACCAAGACGACGAAGGCGTTTGCGGAATCAGGTCAGAAGGTGGTTGGTTCGATGCGCTCCAACTCGCGAGAGAACACCACCGTGGTCGCTACCATCAGCGCTGATTGTCACACCTGGGCACCAACCATTATCTTCAAAAGGCAACAACTTCAGGCCGATTGGTTTGTAGAGCGAATCGGCCCGGAGGGTGCGAAGTACACCTGAACGGATTCTTCGTTCATGTATGGAAACGTATTCATCGCCTACTTGAAGAATTTCCACAAGCAGCTCGGCGACCTAGGGTTGCTCGACGGAAAACCCCACATTCTCTTGCTCGATGGACATGCATCATACGTGAGCGTGGAGGTAATCAGGCTGGCCGTGAATCTCAAAATCATCTTCTTCCAACTACCCTCCCACACGTCGCACATCACCCAGCCCTTGGATGTCGTCGCCTTCGGACGCTTTAAGAAATCGGTTACCAGAGTTTTGGCGTCCTTCTACCACAACTCCGGCGGGTTGTTGCCGCTGAAACGCGACATGCCCGGCGTGATCGCGGATGCTTGGAAATTGAGCTTTACACCGGAGATAAATAAATCATCATTCGCTGGGGCGGGCTTGTGGCCTGTGAACAAGGAGCGGGCGCTGGGCCGGCTGAAGGGCACAGCGAAGAAGAAAGAGCGGCGAGACGAGCGCCCACCCCTACAGGATGTCCCCATCGCCGCACTCAACGAGCAGCTGGAAAAAGACATCGGAGAAAGGGCCCTCAGGGTGCTGAGTGGGCAATGGCACACCGTCACGGGAATCCGAGTAGGCACGGTGTTACTCGGTGGCCTCTTGACTCTGGGGGCCGCGGTGTTGGTCGTGGAGACGGGGTGGGAGCGCGTGGCCGGGTGGTGGGGCGCGACCGGGTGGCAGAAGGGACGACTTTGTCGGAACGTCGATCAGCGCCCTCCGTGTCCAGGGTCGGACGACAGCGGACGCCGACACCCGTTGTCGACGTGTAGCCGTATGGATATTTCTCACGTGTCCTGACAGGTTCAGATTTGAATCGAACACTCCCAAATGGTCATGAAGTTGTACCCGCAGTCGATATGCACTCTGTAGAACGTCGCATGTGGTTCGTAGGCTATGCGACGGTGATTTTAGGGCGTGCCTGCACCGGGGGGGCAGGATGCACAGGTTTTGAACCCAACCCGGGGATGTCATCGTTTTGTCCCCGGGTGACCTGTGTGCGTGTGTGTGTGTGTGTGTTTTTTTGCGATAGATGTTTTTCACATGCTTACAGGTTCCCTCAGAAGCGCTGTTCACGGGGGTGCAAAGGTGTTTTGAAACTACATTTGTTTTCAGCGTTAATTCTTACCGTAGCGGCAAGCCTAAATCAGGAAAAAGTATCCTTATTTGACCTTTAATATATCATCAGGTGTGCTCCAATGGGCGTGGAATTGTGCGTACAGTCGAAACATACCCTGTAGAACGTGTGGTTCGTACCCTATTTGATGGTGACGTTCGTGCATTCCAGTACCGGGGGGGGGAGGGATGCACGGGCTTAGACCGAAAATCCGGGGACGCGGTGGTTCTGTCCCCGGGGTGGCTTTTTTTTTCTGAACATGTTTCTCACTCATGTTTAAAGATCCCCTCCAGAGGTTGTGTCGTGGGAATGAATGAGTATTCTCAATGGTGGATACAGTTTGGCGGTGTTCAGCGTGAATTCTTAACCGTTAGCGGCATGCTAAATCAGGAAAAAGGGTGTGTTTGGTAAGGTACATACCGAGTCGTACCAGCGGTATTATACCTCCGGTATACCGGACCGAGATGTTCGGTACGTTCGGTATGGACTTGAATACCTTACCGAAGTGTTCGGTACGTTCGGTACGGACTTCAATACCTTACCGAAAATACCGGTACGTTCCGTATGGACTTGAATACCTTACCGAAGTTTTCGGTACGTTTGTTACAAATACCAGCATGTTCGGTACGGTACCGGTATGGACTGCCATACCATACCGGGGATGCTCGGTACGTTCGGTACGGACTTGAATACCTCACCGAACGTACCGGTACGTTCGGTACGGACTTCAATATCTTACCGAAAATACCGGTACGTTCGGTATGAACTTCAATACCTTACCGAAGTAATCGGTAAGTTCGGTACAAATACCGAGATGTTCGGTACGGTACCGGTATGAACTGTCATACCATACCGGGATGCTCGGTACGTTCGGTACGGATTTCAATACCTTACCGAAAATAACGGTACGTTCGGTATGGACTTCAATACCTTACCGAAGTGTTCGGCACGTTCGGTACGATGTAAATACCTTACTGAAAATACCGGTACCGTACCAAACACGCCCTTGCAGAAAAGGTATATGTATTTGACCAAGCACCATTTACGTCGACAACTCATTTCGCCGTGCTTTTTTTTTCTCGAGTCGTCTACTGACTGGAATAACACATTTATGCATCAAATTGGTTGTTCTGCCTCGTTTCGAACGCACAGAGCACGCAATACAGGTCACGGAGGGAAAAACCCATCCCTTCACATGGTGTCGAAAACCCGGGGATACGTCATATTCATCCCCGGATGTGGATCATTTTTGTTTTTTCTTTACCTTTTCTTCATTCCTACTGTATTTTACGCATGCCCACCAAATCTTGGGCCTTGAAACGCTTTCAAACGTACGAAATCAACCAATGATGAAAGTGGCCTTTAATACCCCTAGGGGTAGTTTTCTCTCAAAATGACGCCTGCAGCTCAGGTGTACGGCTCCAGCCCTACCTCGTCACTGTTGACGTTTTTTTTTCCTTCTTTTTAAGGTAGGCAGGGGGTGATCTTCCCTTTCGCTCGAGACCACAATATCATCGAAATTCGATTTCCTGCTCAAGAACAAGCTCTTAGCACAGGGGGTGGCATAAGTGGCCTTAAATACCCGCCTCTACTCTACAGTTGATCGATTTTCAAAATTCGATTTCTGCGCAGCAGGAAAGAGCGGCAACACTGAGAAACGGCGGTGTTGAAGCCACCTCGTCTGCAACTCTCTGAAAACGTATGGTTTCATTTATTTGTTCATCCTCTTCGTCATGGAGTAAATTGAGCTTTGAAAATCGGTCCAGGGGATGTATCTTGCGTCACTCGTGGTAGCCAACATTTTCTCCGCCTGTCCCCCAAACACATGTTTAGCTTCCTCAAACCACCTCTCCTGCGAGCGCCCCAATATTTATACGGAAATATGTGCGAATACACACTAGTCTACCCGTTTGAGATACAAGCAGTTTAACAATGCATATGCCATCATAATGCCACACTCCGCATGCCATTGCAAGAACGTTTGCGCATCTCATCCCGTCGCCTCTGTCTCCCCCTTCTCTGTCCTACTGTACCAGCCTACCGGAAGCAACACAACACCACACGCAACAGCGATACTGTACGTCGGAAACACTGGAGCTATTCATCAGGTTACTGCTAAATTGTAGGGCTAACACGGTACGCAGAGCAGTTGCGCTGTGGAAGGGTGTCCCTAGGCATATAGAATACATATGTTATCCCTGACGGTTGACGCCCGAGAACACACCCGTTGACTGCTTTCGAACGGACACCTGCGTACCCTGCACCAGGCCAACAAACGTGTTCCGCGCTCCTTCGCCCTCTGTGTGTGTTAATATTTCTACAACTCCCCCCTCTCCTCCGCCGTGTATTGCACGAAGATGGAGTTTGACTTGCAAACCCTGTCGACGTAAGCGTTCCTCGTTTCGATGAGCAGCATGGAGTGATCATTGTGCTGGGGTTTGGCAACCAAGGTTTCGGAATTGTCAAGGATATCCCTTCACCCAAACCAACAGCTGTTGGCTACGGCAAGCGTGGCAGGAGTTTCGTCGTAGGCAGGCATTACGCAGGCGCAGACACAACATAGCCTTACCGAAGGAAAAGGAGGGATGGGGAACATAGCAAGTGCTGGGACGACGAGGAGATGTGCCTAGCGATATCGACCGCGCAAAAGAAGAGAACGCCGCGCGTGGGGCTCGCAAGAAGCGTTTCCTTCGCGGCAGGCCGTGTCAAGCGGCTGAGAGCCGATCTCCATCCAAACTGGGGCGATGAGGGGTGCCGGTGAACTAGAGATTTGGGGGTGGTATCTGCGACGAGGAAGTAGTTGGAGATCGCTGGCAGGAGGTTCAGTGGCGCGCACACTGGAATGCTTTGTTTATCATTTTGCTATCTCTCTTGCAAGTGGGGTGTCTCGCGTTATGTCTGCTTCACACATACAATCCGACGCAGTAATGCCCCTTTCGCCAAATCGGAGCATCATGATTCGACAGCGAGCACGGGGTCATGCTTGGCGTGCCACGGGAGCTGTACCTATGCCCCACTGCTGCTACAGTACCACACCCCAGGAGGCTATCCGCTAGTACACTGCACACAGGCAAAGGTGGACAACAGACACAAAGGCAGACAGCAGGCGAAGGGAGGCGATCCAGCCCGCAGTCAGAAAAATAGCAGGCGATTCAGCCAAGAAATCACGCGCTTTTGACCCAACAAGCGCAACAACACATCTGATGAACGGGCGCATCAGGGCTTGAACATGACGGGGTTCTCGTATCAACCACCAGAAGAAGCAACCAAAATCCGACAGACGGACCGATTCACATCTTGACGTATCTCGACTTGAACAAGGGGTGTTTCTTTGGAGGTGGCCTGGAGTCGTACTCCATGTACCTTGACCCGTCCGCTCCCGAAAGGGCTCCCAAGTTACCCTTCCGTCGCATCACCTGTATGGACAGCCCATGAAACGTAAAAAAAAGTTCGAAATGATCACGTTATGTAGTGCTGTCCATCTCGCAGTGGAGTGAACACATTGCTTGACATGGGGTGATTGTCAAGAAATAGGAATTGAGAGTATTGGAGACCATCTGATTAGCACAAAAAATGCAAGTATTCTTAATCAAAAGCACGGCACAGACCCCCCGTACCGACGTCGTTCATGCGTATCGTGTTGTACCCGAAGTATACACTTGCCGATTCATGACTCTTGGTTTAAGTTCTACATAGAAAGTGTTGTGTTCGTAGGGAAACGTGGTCTTCTGTGTTCGGAATGTTTCCCGACTTTCCGCTGCGTCAGCTCACAGCGCGCCAAGCGCGGAACCGTCATTCCGATACTGTGGCCTTGTACAGCCTCGCAAATACAGGCCTGCTTCTCAACTTTCGTTCACGCGACCAACTTTTGATGCTAGTATACACCATCAACCGATTCTTTGGTAGTATTTCCGACGTCAAGGATTCGTTTCAAAGCTTACAGTGCCCCTTGCAGATCCCTCTCCAATGTCGTCCATGTCCCTATCCAGCATCTTCTTCTCGTCCTTCTCTTCCTGGTCCGTCTTGGCCATGAGCGTTTCCTGCAGCACCCGGAGCTCAGACTTGCGGTCTGGGAGCTTGCTTTGCGACCGATCCGACGCATTCGCGAGGTCCGTCACCACCTGCAGCAGTGTACTCAGAAGCATGGCATGCACAGGGGTCACAGCATTGTTAGAATGCATGGTCCCATTCATGCTGGTCAGCATTCAAGCTCAGGACAAACCTACGTAGGGCTACCCTACATGGTTGGCGTCCGCCTGGTTGATTGTCGTTGGGACGCGTGTATCGCTGCTCGTCGTTATAGTCCGTCGAACACGTTGTCCAATTTTTGCGTGGTTTACGGCTACTCGTGTATTTCTGTATCTCTCCTGCGAGGTCTTCGTGTTTCTGGTGACTGATCTTTACCTCGACCAATATTTTCATTTAGGAAATCTTTGAGTCACACATCCTGAGCCCTGACCTCGAAGGCTCTGTGAACCGTCCCAACCTGCAAGACGAACAAGTGTTGTGCGTACACCGCGACTAGCCCTTGAGTGGGACTGACTTAATCGGTGAGAGTGGAAATAGTGCATACCGCCCCGATCAAAAGGAAACGTGCGGGTTCCCTGACGGTGTCGCCTTGACCGACAAAGAACCTACGATTTGGGAGTAGGATTGGGCCTTTCGCATGCGATGGGTAAGCGTCAGAGTTGATCTAGGCCGTGGAGCGTTCGAGTACCTTGAAGGTGTAGCCCTGGTCAACGAGGTACTGCTGCCGCTTGGACGAGTAGTACATCTCCGACGTGTCTGTGCTGACCAGCGTGTAGAAGAACGCGTTGAAACCACCGTCGACGTTAGACTGCACGAATACCGGCACGGTGGAAGTGACGTGGAGAGGGCGACAGGGCCAAAAAAAGGTGTCAATCTAGCAAGATAAGGAAAACTAACCGTTTCATCCTTTTGGTCGGGTGAACGGAGTGACATCCAGCCCCGGCCGGATTCGTCAGCGTCCCTACGAGGTACGCGAAAGAGAAACATGGAGTTGGAACGTTGACCCATTGGGAGCCAACGACGGCTGGAGGGATGTTTGGGCCACCTTGTGCTGACCTTCGTGTACAAGAAACGTGTTCGAACATCGTCCTAAGCCCAAAAACTGCGGTTTCAATCGATCGACAGAACACACCGGCTTCACATGAATCGGTCGAGAATCGACAAAAAATAAATGTTGACAGCAATGATGAGACAGACAACACAGGAGAGGTGTCAACCTGTAGAAGCCAACCGCGCATGTGTCTTCAAACATTGTCGCATCAACAAGGATCTACGCAGCCACTGCCAAATGGAGGCGATGTAAAACTCTTACCTTCGGTCGTAAAATCCGCCCCAACCGTTGAGCCTCCTGCCTACGGCTACCGAAGTGGCTCGAGATCTGCGACACAGCAAAAAGAAGCGGCATCGATGGTTCGATGGTAAGTGTTCTTGTCTCGAAGTGCAAGCAACACAGCGGACAAACGCTTCTTGTACCTTCTTTCGGCGCGCTTACGAAAAGTGGGAGTCGCCAGCCCGAAACGATTATCGTAGGTGCCTCGAACTCCGTAGCAACACGGCAAATCAATTCAACAACAACGAGCTCTATCACGGCGAAGGGCCACCCCAGGAAGAAGGACGTCAAGCAGCACAACTACTGCGTTCGCAAATCGCACTTCCAGTCTCAAACCCTACCTGGATGATGACGTTCGCCTCGGGGATGTCGATCGACGTGTCTCCCACCTTGGATAGGCCGATGCAGTTCACCAGGGGATTCACCCGAAATGTGCCCAGAATACGCGATCGCTCGCTCTCTGGCGTAGCGCCGTAGATGAACGGGATCTGCAGGATGGTGGCGAACTGCCAACGGAAGGGTAATACACGCCGGAGGGCGTCATCATAAGACGGGCTCAAGCTGCCAAAGAACAATCGCGGACCCAAAATCCCGAGTACAGACCAAAGGTACCGCGAGGAGAGAGGGGTTGCCAGAGTCACATGAAGCGCAAGCGTCCTCCCAAGAACCACGTCTGAGATTTTTGAAAGCAGACCACCTTCCAAACCATAGCTCTTATTTTGCCAACTTCGACTCACCTCCTCCGGATCGTGAGGTGTCTACGCATCTGCTTCGTGGATGCTTCGGCAGACGCAACAGTGCGTGGAGGACCGCCTATTTTTGTTCCAAAGTTTGGTCTGTCGACCTCGAACGTAGGTGAGCACGTGCCTTGGTACACAGTTCTACCAACCAAACCAGGCAAGTCTCGTGACAAACGTCACGTACACACGGCCATTTCTGGCTTAGGGAAGGGACGGGGAGAAAATGCCTACAAAAGCTGAAACCATGTACTCAAAAACGCGTGTAATACCGTTCGTGCAATCGGAGACGTGTTCCAGTTTCAGTACATCACAGTACCCAAACGCTTTCCTCGAGCACCTGTTTACCTTTTTGAGGGAGAACACGTTGTCTCCGAAGATGATGACCTTGTCGTTTCTCTCCATGTGGGTCCGCACCAAGTACTCGCAAGTCCTGGAACGACGGAAAAACACGGGAGAACATTAACGCAAACAACACACAAACACGCCATCGCAAAAGCGATAGTCCCGACAGAGTGAGACACCAAATGCTGCTCCTAGACTGCGCACTCTAGCACAGTCAGTCACGCCTGCTCGGGAGACAAAACCAAAGGCATGTGTACCTGTGTGAACCACTGAGTCGATATATCGCCAGTATGCACTCCATTTCTGCCGTCGGTGCTTTTTCAAGCTAACAGCTACATGCGGAGACGCCGAACGCATGTCTCGCCGCACGTCGTTGGATTGGGATTCATTTCCTTGCGCGTTTTCATGCATCACACCCGTTTCTTTGACGCGGTAGCAGAGTTGGATGGTTGTCTTGCCCGACCTCAACGAGTTGGAGGTTATGATTAGCTACAACTTGAAATTGTGTCAGAGCCAAACGGATGCCTCGCCTGAACTTGTTGGGGTTCATAATGTACAGCAGCTGCTTCTGTCGAGCGGTGACCCCAGGCTTAAGGTACTCGGAGTAGAACTCCGCCGTCATGGGGCACCAAGCCTCCACGCACTGCACGTTCGCGAGGTATCCACTCTGTAGCCAGCACACAACACGCACACGTACGGGAAGAAGGAGCAGCATGGAAAATGGTGCGACACAACACACAAGGGCATGGTGCTACCCAATTGCTGTTATGCGCATCCACACTGGAAACTCCAATACATCATTTTTTCATTCTGTATGTGTGTCGGTCATCATGTGCCATACTGACGATGCCGCTGGAAGAAACACGCAACACTCGTCCGAATGAGTGGCCTCATAAAGCAGAGATCGACGAAACCGTGGTTCAGGCCCGAGACAACATCCGTCGTACATTCTACGGCAACCGCGGCACACGATCACGCATCATGTTCACATACGCCAAACACGAAAGTCGCCCACACAACTGCAACGATAGTGCAATTATAGTGCAACGATAGTAGAAAAAGCAACAAGAGCAGGGCAACAGCAACATCGGCCACAACACCATTGACGCACCTGGGTTAAATCCATCCAGTTGGCCTCGTAGAGCTTGGGCCCGATGAGGAAGTTCAGGTCGGAGATCAAGTCGTCCTCTCGCACGAGGGTAGCGGTCAGCCCCAGCTTGCAGTGGGCGTTGCACACGCTCAGCACTTTCCGAAACATGCGTGCCGGAACCACGTGCACCTTGGATATGTTCCCGCGATGTGCAAGAAAAATGGCAGATTGAGCGGGTACCAAGAGCGGACGGTAGGAAACGAATCAACAGGTGACGAACAGTGCCCGCGGGGGTCCAAAACCCGCCAGGAGAGACTACAATGGACGATCCGTCTCAGGCATGCTTCATAGCAATCCATGAAACAAAAAAACGCAACGCCCTGATCGGAAGATGTAGATTCCCCTTGCAGCTATATGGCAAGCGTACATACAACGTGTGAACACACAGGACGCAGGGAAAAATTTTCGGATGATCGGCTTTTGACGCCCCATACACGTTATACCCGTCGCCGGCAGCTTCCATTCCTACCAGATGGGGACGCCTCGCCAAAAGAAGAGCATCCTCTGCGGTGCATGCCTTCAACGATGCCGAAGCAAAGATTACGAAAAAGATGGTGCAGTATAGGCCGCCAACGCTACGGGCACTGCTCACAAGTACTAGGTCTGCGTAGCTGCTTGCTCTGCTCTCAAACACTACGGAAAACGATACACACGCACGAAATGTACACGAGAGTCGGGCAGAGCGACAGGTCTGGTGGGCAAGGGCATATACACCACAACTCGTTTTACACATGATTGTGGATACCTCGTCGAGAAGCATGAAACCCCACTCGCGCTTGGTGATGGTGTCAATGATCTTCTTGGCGATCTCCGAACGCTGTCCCGCGAAGCTGATCATGCTGTAAGTCGTGATTAGCACGCCGGCCTGTGCGAACCGAACCGAAGAGCCGCGCAAAAACGAAGACAGTGCATTGGTTGCTGCGTCTCGCGAAGAAGCGACGCGTATAGAAGTAAGCGTCTTTCGGGAGAGCAAGAGACGCTATTGCCAAAAGTGAGTGCTTCAGGCAAGGGGCCCGGCCACTATGTGTCGGTGGTGCGTGGGGTCCGCAGAAATGTGATGGTATGAAACACGCGAACGAGGGCGTGCTTTGTGGCTCTAACAATGGCGGCTCCCAGAGGTATGCTTTGAACACAACATCCTGTTTTGTTCAGAAAATCTTGTGTCACACCTCTTCGTTGATGGCTTCCTTGATGTCGGAAGTGAAGCAGGAGATGTCCTTCTCCGCAATGTCCGTCCACAACTGCAGAAAGTATCAAAAAAGACACGGAATAGTCCACACGGCATCAATGCGCGGCAGAGTCAACACAGGATGCGACGGCGGATCATCACTTTGTTTGCGGCGCAACAATCTCCGGATACAATAGCCTATAATAGTCACCTACACCACATACCGGAGCAAGTGGGACGTCGCCGGATGACACAACACAGAAATCAAATGAGCAACCTTGAAGAAGAAGCACAAAAAAATGCCTCCACCTGACAAACCTGAAACTGGTACTTCCACTGCAACACACTGACGCCGCTGGTGCAGAGCACGAGGCAGCTCTTCTTGATGGTAGACGCGGCGGTCACCCCGGTCAACGTCTTGCCTGCTCCACACGGCAACACAATGATGCCTGTCGAGACAGTAGCCACAGCGGCGGCAACAACGGCGCAACAAGAGTCAAGACGAAAACACAGAATGAGTTGTAGACCGCTACACATCGCGCTCATGTTTTGGAAGGAATCAATATCTCTCCATCTTTTGCTTTCTTGCTCGGAGACGCCGTCGCTTTCACATAAAGAGTGCAAACGGCTGATTCAAGCAAGCGTGCGACAACCCTTCAACAAACACTAGCACAACACAAAGGACCAACCTGAGCGAGCCCTTCCGTTTCCAAACATCTTGCTCAAGGACTTCTCCTGGTAGGCCCTGATGCGAGTGTTGGCCTTGAGGTCGATCTTAAGAGGAGGGTTCAAGGTGTCGTTCCGGAAGTCGTACTCCTCCATCAGAGGGTACTCCATGTCGTTCGCCGCCTTCTTCACGTGCTCCACCTCACTGCATGCCCGCAAAAAAAGAGAGTTCCACGATGCCGAAGGAGGGAATATTTTCGAGAAGCTTCAGCGTATGCGTGCAGGCAATTGACACAAGCGAGCGGTTACTGAGGTACCACACTTCATGTCCTCCTCGTACCAGTCCTCCACTGTCGTCATGACACGCTTGTAGGTAGTCTGGTGCTGAGCGTCGACCGATTTTGGAAAATGTGCGGTTCATTGACCGAAGCATTGGCGAATCGCTCGCGTCGCAATCCCTTCCGTGTCATCGACATGAGGCATCGGCATCGGTCGTGTTGGGAGCTCTAGAAGGAAATACTCGAACATGTTTATGGCAACAATGTTGGGGTGGGGACGTCCTCGGGAACGTTTCTACCAACACGCACAATATCCAGAGTGCTTGAACACCAAGAGAGGAAACCAGGAATTTAGAAGAATTGAACAGAACCACCCCCACCCCACATGTCAAGTTCTTAGACCACACGTGGTCAGGTCTCACCTGTTTTTCACCCGAAACGCCACGTTCTTCAGCGCTCCACCCGGCTGCGTGCCCATCATCACATCCGGGTCAGCATCATCCCCATCCCCCTCGCGGGCCAGCTCCTTGTACTCCAGGTTCACGTCCATCTCTTGCGGGGCATCCGTCAACGTAAATCCATCGCCAGCCGCCCCCCCCTTGGCGCCCCCGCCGCCACCACGCGCCCCCCCTGCAGCTGGAGCAGCAGCTGCTGCTGCTGCTGCTGACCCCGCACCACTTGCCGCGGCACCCCCCGCCGCGGCTGTCTTGTTCGTCCCGGCTGTTTTTGGTGGCGGCGCAACCTCCTCCTCTTCCTCTTCGCCGAGACGGGCTTGGCTAACCTATCAAAGCGACAGCGGTGACGCGGTGGTTTCTGCTACTTGCTGCAGATCGCATTTAGTGTAGGTTGCGGACACCGGGGAAGGCATTGCAAAGGGTCATGCCCGCCAAGCGGAAAAAGTGGACTTGAAAAGGAGAAACGGCTAGTGAGTGCCCGTGAACACGCACGCTGCAGAAAATGGTGTGCACAGATATGACGTCACCAGTGCTCCACAATGCCCAAGCCAAGCATCAAGCATGGAGGCAATCAAAAACGCACGGCATTGTAGCCCGAGTAAACATCAGCCCGCCCCCCAACGAAGTGAACTCTGTAACAGTTCCACTCCCGCTACCCTTCATTAGCAGCTCCAATAAACGCTGGCAGTACCGTAGGTCTTTTGGCAGCTCGTACGAACATCATGCCCAATTCGAAGCGCAGCACGCATGCTATTTTCTTGCCTTACCGTTGGATTCTTGAGCAGCTCTCGAAGCACCTCAGGAAACGGGGACTCTATGTAGTGCTTGTTGTGCTTGAGGACGAGCTTGGCCTTGCCGTAGCTCACCGTACACGCCCTGATGAACGTCTCCACGCTGTCAGGGACGGGGGTCTGCATCACACCCGTCCAACATAAACCAATTGAGAAACGCAAAACACAGGGGAAGAGAAGCGTACTTACATTCCACAGCATGTGAAGCGTTCATGGCGCCGCAAAGGACCATCACAACAATGAACGGATTAGCTGACACAGGGAGCGACACAAGATGCACCCAACTCTGGCGCAACTGTCAACTGTTTCACTGCGTCCTAGGCCAAACATATCAAGACGCAACTCTGGAGCGCGTGGTGATTCGACACCTCGACGTGAGTTCCGCATAACCGCCGCCGACACGCCTGCTGCAATCGAAAGCAGAACACGTGCCCATCTCGTTCCACGTCGCAGCACACCTACCTTTGACAACCTGTTGAGCACCTTGATGATGCTGTCGGTGTCGATGGACACAGCGACCGCAGCATACAAGGAGTAGGGAGTCAGCTTGTACTCGTGCACGAACTCCGGCCGAGACACGGGTTCCGCGATTGCCACCAAGAAGTCATACGCCTGGACAGACAAGCAGGACACAGGAGGTGTTGTAACGAAACAGGGGTAAAACGAGAAAAAAACATGGGCGGGTTGGTGATCGCAACTTGTCGCCGTCGATCGAGCGGAAATGATTAGTGCAGTGGGGGTCCTCGAACAAGGAGGTCGCCCTCTGTGATAAGGCGGGTGACATATGTCTGGCATTAACGGAATAAGCAAGTTTTGCTACGCATCGAAAAAAGCGGCTGCCCCATATGAAGCGGTAACTATCAGCTGCACCAACACCGCCATCACTGTACATCGAGCCATGGAACTTGCGTCGAAAATTCGTTGCCTGTAACGTTGCGCGGTAAGGTACCTGGTGGTAATACGGCGAGGAGGCCTCTAGGTAGATGTGCCCGTCGGGGAGCACCCAGATGGGACGGTCGGTGTGCTGCGGCTTGAGCTGCATGTCCCTGCAGTCCTTGAGGTTCATGAGCATGGAATCATCGCCGTCCTCATCGTCGTCGTCGTCGTCGTCCGTGTTTGCGGCGCCAGCGCGGTGTTGCTGCTTTTGTTGCTGCTTGCTGGCCGCCTTGCCTTTGCCGCTGGAGCTAGCAGCGGCACCCTTTGCCCCTCGAGACTGTTTGTGCAGAATCATTGAAAGGGGTTGGTTTACGGCCGGGGGTTCGAGCCCAGCCAGGCACGTGTGTTCAAAACTGGTGCGCATGGAGTAAAGTCTGGGGTTGGGCTTTTATGATGAAATTTAGGGTTAGATTTCGACAAGAGACGCTTACTTGCGCTTGCATTTATCGGTTGCAGAGCTGGGCAACGACATGCACGTCTGTTCTATCGGCCAAAATCGCAGTATCTACCAATCTATCCATTTGTTGGTCGGGTGGATGGGCTATTGGGATGTTCGTTCTTCTCGTTTCGTGCTGTACGAGCTCCTTGGGAAACAGCAAACCGTTTCAACCGCACACCGGCAGCAGCACTAAGGCATTACGCTAGGCAATCCTTCGCGAAGCGACAATGCACAACGGTGGTTTGTGTTTGAGCGCACCGCCGTGAGGTTCTTCTGTAGATCCCTCGCCCGCCTGCCCGATGTACCGCCGGCGTTCCAGTCCTCGTCATCATCGTCGTCTTCCCAGTCAGAGGGCACCAAGTACGCGTCCTCGTCTTCGTCGAAGCCCCCCCCGCCGCGATGTCTGCCATGAAACACACAGAATCGAAAATCAAGACATCTACTGTTCAACAAACCGTTCTCCGACAGGACACCCACACATGTAACGCCTTGTTAGAAGGATCGGCACCGTTCTCAGGACCGTTCCCCGCCTGCGTCTTTGCTGGCGTGCGCGCATCCTTTCCACATAAGTCCACGGCAGCACGACCATGCACCATATTGTACTGTAGCACGACACCACATGAAACACTCCCTTACAATCAACCTCGTGTTTTAGGTGGAAAAGGCAGTATAATAGCGCATAAGCTAGTATTCCAACTCTGTATCAGCTGAAGGGTTGTAGCGGGCTACAGCAGTACCCGGTAGCCTTCGCAGGGTCGTTCCACTAAGAAAAGATAAAAAGCATGCAATCGAGGTTGGTTTGGGGTTAGGGTTAGGGTTAGGGAATAGGGTCCGCGTCCCCCCCCCCTGTTCTGTCACTTCACAAACTTACTAATCTCGCGAAGGCGGTCCATTGCGGCGCTGCAGTTTGCACCTTGCACCTCATGCCTTCGGAAGCTGCTGCTGCTCAGGCAATATCTTATATCCTGACCAGGGTGGAAACAACCGCAAATTGTAACTCGGACCCACACTCTTTATCTACTCGCACGAAGTCAACATTCGTCCACATACTACACACGTAGGGTAGGGTGCGATTGTATGCTTTCTCCAACATGTAATCTTAATCGGAAACCCTCAAGGCTAGCATGTCGGCCTACAATAATGGTGTGCAGTCTTGAAGTATCACTGCACGAGAGAGTACGCGTGCTGCATACAGTTGGCGCCCGCAGTTAAGAAATATTTTGTTAAGAAATTGAGGCTCACTTTTTCACGAAAAATAAGAAAATAGGGTTAAGAAACATGGCTTAATCTGGGTCACACAATAAGAAATGTCTCAAAAAGATAGGAAGGGAGCGGGGGGCGCAAAAGGGTGACAACCCCCGATGTTCGCCTCACGGAGCTTGCATCATAATGACGGGGTAGTTTTCGTTGTTGGGCACGTCAGCGTGCGGGTGAGGCATCATGCGGTGTTCATGCATTTGTTTAGTTTCAGCCCTCACTCATGAAGGGGGTACAGGACCTTGTAGCGATAGCGAGACGTTGCCGCTGGATACATTTCGCTTCTAGGGAGTGGCCTTACGTGCAGCCGTCGGTAGTGAGAATCGGGGTTGAGTACGGGGGTCGAGGAAAGCAGTGGAAATCATTTGTATATTTGGAACGTTGTGTAGTATGCAAGCAGAGAAATAATAAGAAATTGCCGATTTAAGAAATTCAGCAGGATTTGGCTGCACGAAAAAATAAGAAACTTGAAATAAGAAATTGAACGACATACGCTGAGTTTATTCCCGTAAGTGACACAAGAAAAGCCACCTGACATAAGATAACACACCCCCCACAGAATACGACACCCCGGTGATAATTTTGGGCGTTTTTGGCAAACCATCGATTTATCACCCGGGATACACAAGATGACACACCCCGGTGATAAATCAGGTTACGCCGCATGTATTCACGGGGCCCCTCCTTTTTTTTTTTTTTTAATCACCGGGGTGGCAGCATCTGCCCTTGGGCATCACACAAAACACACCCTCCGTGTGCGGGGAAAACACCCCGTATGGAGACCTCCAACAACATGAACGTGCGGGAAGAAGAGCAGACTGCCGCCGCAAGTACCTCCGCAGCTGCTTCGACCGCAGCAGCACAGGCGTCGCAGATCACCTCGTTCTTTGAAACCAAGCAACCTTCTTCTACGCAAGCGCCTCCTGCTTCGGCTCCTGCTGCTGCTGCTGCTGCTGCTGCTGCTGCTGCTGCTGCTGCTAATGATCTAACGGCAGCAGCAGCAGCTGGCACTGCAACAGGCGCCAACATGACAGCCACCGCCTCGCCTCACCAGCAGCCAGTTGCTGACTCGCTCTCAGCTGCACGTACGAGTACCGCAGAGGAGTCAACACGCGCCACCAGCCAAGCCTCTCAGCTGGTGGTGGAGGACGTGGCGGAGGACCAGGAGCCAAGCACTTCATTCGGCACGGAAGAACGATCCAAGTGAGAAATGTGTGTGTG
>CACKRE030000534.1:0-13105 GCA_902602495.3 Ectocarpus sp. CCAP 1310/34 | reverse complement strand
AGGAGGAGGAGGAGGAGGAGGAGGAGGAGGAGGAGGAGGAAGAAGAAGACGAGGAGGACGAGGACGAGGACGAGGACGAGAGCCGTGCTGTGCCGGACGGGTTCGACAAACAGAACACGGTGAGAGCGGGAGAACATGGGAACATGACGGAATTATTCTTGAGAGGTGCCGTTATTTTGCGATCTTGCTGCAGGTTATGTACATGCACTTCTGTTTTACGCTGCCGCTATTGTAGGTGTTTGTCCAGGTTTGTCCGCTTTTTTTGGAGGAAACGGTTTTTGGAAAAAAAAACTCTGCCCGCGGCTTTAGTGGTGCACTGCGGGTGGTTTGACGTCTTGGGCGCTGCCGCGTCGCTGTCCGCTCGGCAGACGACGTCACCTCCTCTTTCCTATCTATGCATACTTCATATGCATGCGTACGAAGTTTTTTCTACGGCAGTGCTATGCATACGTGTGCATGTGTGCATGCTACAGCAGTTGTACCATTTTGGACCAGACCAGACTGACGTAATTTCGTCATTTCATTCGTCAGCCGATTCGCGCGTCGAGGGGGCGGCGAGGTTGGGCCAATCAGCTCCGACGGAACTGTCGGCCTTATCCTGCCGCCGTTCACAGTCAGTCTCGCCGTCTCGCCCGTGCGCGCTCCAGTGCTACTCGACCGCGTTACTTAAGTTCCGACCCCTATCCGGGGTTGTGCTGCGTTCCCTTCTGGTCGCTTGGGTGCCGTGAAGGTCTGCTAGAAGCGAGGGCATACCGGAAGCATTTGTGTCGGTATTTCCATACGACCACACTCCAGTTCTTGTCACCAGGACGCGGCCCCCATCAATCTGGAGCGGCGGGGTATGTAGCTCCTCCCGGGGTACAAGGCACACCAGCACACATCTACCAAATTCGGAGCTATAGCTTTGAGATTTTTCGTGGTAACAAGTTTAGGGGTGCTATTGTACCTCAGTGCACACGGCACCCCCGGGTCGTCGAGGTTGGTGGCGGGTAGTACACCTGGCCTTCGCCATGCCTACCGTTGTCGAAGCCACGTGGGTCGCGTTGGTTCTTGCCATCTCCTGCACGGGTAGTGCGATGGGAAGAGCGGGTTCAACTCCAACTCTCTTGTGAGCAATGATTGTTTGTCCGCACGGTTACTATTCGCACCGATTTGCTTGACAGAGCTGGCGTTCGCAGTGTGGTTCTGTGTTTCGATAACCAGAACATTCGTAATAAGGGCGGGTACAGATGTACCGCTGATTTTTTCGAGTAGAATTTTGTGCAATCTCATCCACGTTATATATTTTTTATTTATCCTATCATTGGACTCTGTCGTCTGCCCCTCTGGCCCCTATCCTCCACTTCTACTAGCTATACAACCCAACCGGGGTCACATTGGAGGGGGGGGCTGGACCCCTTCCTGCGGTTCTATATTTAGTCGACTCTTTCTGTTGTATCTTGCACATGGCACAACGCGTGTGACTGCCAGATGTCGCCTAAATATTGAGTGGCGATGTTTGCTCGTCGCCTGTCGGAAGTTGCAGATGTGTCGGCTGTTGTTCATCCCATCTGTGCCAGCAAATCAGCAACTGCTGTTGCCGTTCTGCTATCGCTTTGGGGGCCTGCTTGAGGTTATTAACAGCACGCAACACCTTTTCCTGCTTCTCGTTGTTCCACATTTTCGTGGCGTGCACATCATTCGTCGTTTGCCTGTGTTTTCGCTCAACCCAGTTGCCGAGCAGTGTCTCTTCGTGTGCCATCATATCGACAGTTGCAGCAGCGAACGTGAGTTGACTATCGGTGTATTGGCGGTATGCCCTTGCGTGGATGGCCATACGTGACTTTCACGCTCACACGTTTCCCCCGGTGAGCTTCTCCCCGAAGGCGGGTATAGCCAAATCTGTAGGAACTAGAAGTATCTAGCTCATGAAGCATGGGCTCTTTCCCTCTGATTGTGTTTTTGCAGTGTGAGCCAACCAGCAGCTCCGGCGTCGTGCCCAAGGACAACAGTCGCTGCTGATGCACTTGGCAGCAGCACCAGCAGCGTCGGCGGCATCAGCAGCAGCGCACAGAGGGCATGGTTTGATCCCACCAACGCGATGCCACCTCACACCTGGAAGATCTCTCGCTCACCTGAGGTAACGGACTGCAGTGCAAAATGGCGTGCGTAGACGGTGGTTGTCGGGGCTCATTGAATGCACATCTATGAGCGAATTGCAATACATTGATAGGCGTGGCTCGCCCCCCACAGCAGTGCTCTTCTTTCTAGGATGAGGCAAAATCGGCTTTGGGAAAAGGCTTCCCTTCGGGAGTTTGATGTCTGGCCTCCCGCTGGGGGCGCAAGAGGACATGGCCACGGTCGTTACGGTTGTATCGTTGTACTCTATCTTAACCTTCGGTAGTGCAACGGTTTCGGTACAAACCGCGGAGAATATCTCGCATTCATTTGCTTGGAAAGTTTTTTTTGTCACCGAAACTCTTCGCGTGCGCTAGCGGCGTCTTGTAGATCCTACTAGTCTGCTGTGTTCTTGAACTACGGTACGATCTTTACAAACGGGTACGTACACGGTCATCGCTCGGAGGTTTCTGCGCAGATTCTCTGTGATCATGTGGGGGTTATTATATTTCCTCGTGAAATACCTCGGCGTGTAGTCGGGAATTGAAGCCTGTGTAGTTGCCTTTTTGTGGTGTTGCCTGCTGTGTAGCAGTCGGCGAGGTGAGTCCTGGGCACATACGATAGGGCACCAACCAGCCTTTGCGTGCCTTTCACAAGAAGCGCGGCAACAGATCCTCTGATGGCCCATGCTCGTCATGCGTACTGCTTCCTCTGTGACTCTGTGTTGGTTGATCCCGCCGACGTGGGCTGATCACACTTTTGGTTTCCGGCTTTTCGGCATTTGGTTCGGTGACCTTCCTTTGCGCGAAACACGTCCCCACGAAATAGAGTCAGCGACGGCGACTCTACGTGTCGA
Source organism: Ectocarpus sp. CCAP 1310/34 (assembly GCA_902602495.3). NCBI lineage: Eukaryota > Phaeophyceae > Ectocarpales > Ectocarpaceae > Ectocarpus > Ectocarpus sp. CCAP 1310/34. The sequence continues at coordinate 10,152 of CACKRE030000534.1, read as the reverse complement.
TTGAACGTTCCGCGGGTGCCTAGCAGTCCTTGGGTGTGCGTGGTAATATGCCGACTAGCTTCCTGCGTGCCCCTGAGAATGAACCATGAGAATGGGCTCGCTGCCGCGAGCCTAAGTTGAGCCGCAGCACGAATAACGCTGAATTGCTACAAGTGCATACATCTGGCGGAAGAACAGCGAAGTCTTTTTCAAGCAGATTTTCACATTTTGGTCACACGAAAGTCTGCACACATTACAGCAGTTGCACTTTTACGAACGTGCTTGGAAAAATAATATGTTTCGTTCGAAAATCTTCCATATGTTGTCTTTCGTGGTGAATGAACACCGATGACACGAATACTGCGTTCCAAATACAGGTGAACATGAAACCAGATCTATCTGCAAAGGGGTTTTCGGCCCTGAATGCGTTTTTTTTTGCGGGTTTGAGCAAAATTGCCTACGCTTCGGAGGATGAGGCGAGGGGACTTCTGGTGGGAAACGCCACCGAGAGAGGGCTTGGGTTCGACCGCTTTCACTGGTTTGAGGTGGGTGGTGGGATGTGTGCCACGAAGGCACACCCATTTAGACTGACGGGGCAAACTGGCAATTCGTTTGTACCGTTCTAGCAAAAATGGACGACATTCGTCATCCACTCATTCGTTTCGGTGTTTTTCCGGTTGCTGATGCAACCTGCTCATATTCGCTCTTCTTTTGTTCGGAACGACATCAGGGAATATGCAGACAACCACAGGATGAGTTTAGGCTCGACGAAGCGACAAAGTGGGGGTTTCGTGACAGCCAGGGGTCATGACGTACCCCGTGTGCCCCGATGACTCTCACTGACCCATCCTGCACCCGGGTTACAGCCCCCGCAAAGAACGTGTTTGTTTTTCGTCACAAATGATGATGGTACGGAGCCCCCTGTAGCCTCTTTTCACATCGGGACCAGCAAATTTTCCTCTACAACGCTGGCGGTAGTTGCGATCCAAAGTTTGCCCCACCATTGAAAGCTTGTTTGAGGTACTCTATCGACGTCGACACAGCGCTGAAGTTACAGCGTATCTCCGCAGAAGTCCAAACAAAAATGGAGGTGGACACGTTGGACGTGTTTGATCAACATACAGGCGATAGGCGTGCTTCACTGGAACGACCCTCAATTGTGCCTATGCCCATGTAGTTTACTCTGGCGCAGTCTCGAGCGAGTTCGTCAGCTCTTCGAAGCTGGACAGTAGCGTAAAGTTTGGTGCTGAGAGCTGCGTAACGGGCTTGAAGCAGCAGCCCTTTCACTTTTCACCGCACGGTATATGCAAATGTCTCCGCGTGTAGAGCATCACGTGCTAGAGATATCCTGCTGGTTTCACAGCACGTAGCCATCTGTGTTAGGAGCACCAGCGGCGACAAAGGTACGCACCAGATGGTATCACAGGTCAGCATATCCCTGGGGGTTCACGCGGGGTACCATCGATGTCCGCGGAGCCCCGATGAATATTGTTTTGTCAATTTGCGGGAGCTGCCACCCGGGTGTTGTCACCGACAGCAGCACAACGCAACTCAAGATCAACATGAAAACGCGACAAACAGTGGATCCGACGACACGTGCCCCTAACGAACAGTCGAACTGTGCCCAGTTCTTCGCCGTTTCAAGTTTGACATTTTTGGAGTTTCAGAGCCGTCCAAGTAAAAACGGTTTGAACGGTTGTATGATGAAAGTGTTACGAGGTGAAGGTCGAAACCAAGCCCTTCTCAGAGTACAAGCTTCATCGCAAAGTCGCGTCACAGTGAGTACATCTGACAACATTTGTTTAAGCACCCCCCGCGCCTCATCGCATGTATCGAAAAAGGGCGGAGAGGAGGCAAGAAAAAACCCGTTCGGCAACCTACACGATACAGACGCCTTTGTCGCGGCTAGCGATGACATCATCGCCGTCGTATTTCGGGGCACCATGGGCATCGCCGATTGGTACACCAACGCCAAGGTCCAGCCCAAAAAATGTCCTCAGGAGTGGAGGGTGCCACCGCCGGGGGGCACCGTGCATACGGTGAGATTTTGGGTACATTCGGTGAGGTTGGGCCATGAATGTCCAAGTTGTGAACGTCTGTGTGTGAAATATGTGCTTTCATGCGCTATCCGCCAAAACACAAACCAGCCGAGAGTTTGCGTTTGTGCCTTAGGTCGCTACGGCAAGGGCAGGTTTTGTTGTTGCGTTCGGCAATGCAAGACAAGCTGCACAATCTAACACTGGACCTGGCCTGTCAACGCATGTTCCTTGAGCAAAAGGCATCGCTGATTTTGGCTCAAGAGCAGTACGTAAAATTGTTCAAAAGGTGCACTTCCTTGTTTCTCTTTGCCTCGACTCACGTTGCTTGTCTAAGCGAAACGGGCGAAATTGACTGGGAAAGGTTCTGTGGAATATGATCGGATACGGGTAAGATCATCTCAACCGACAGCCGAAGTTCCTTGGCAGAAAGTGTGATGTGATACGACAGCAACAAAGGCACTGTTTCGAACACCTCCTTCAAGTACTCTAAGGACGAAAAAGCTTTCGGGACGTAACAAATGCTCGATGCGTTTCCGTTTTTTGTATGTGGTGATCACTAGGGGTTTGATGATGCGGTGGGCACTGTCTGGCTCTCTACCCCCAGCGGTCAACCCACCGGTATGTACCAGGCCATCATGGACTTATACAACGAGAAGGGGAAGAACCGCAAGCTTTTTTTTGCAGGACATTCGCTTGGTGGTGCCCTGGCAACAAATGCTGCCGCTCGTGTGGCCTTCATCGACGACTTGGACATAGCGGGCATCTACACTATTGGTAGCCCTAGGTGAGGCCTTTGCCAACTCCAAGTATCTGAGCCCTTCTGTGGCACGAGGATCTTATGTGCTGTGCTTTCAATGAGAGATGTGAGGAGAATCAGTTGCGACACTTTGGAGAAGCTGCGTCATCGCTCGCACTCTAGGGCTGTTTTTCGTTCGACGACTCAGGCATGCGGGATATGCTGCTATCAAATTTCAGGAACCAAAACTGTGAATATCATCGTGTCGTTGGATATGACGCCCGTGTTTTTTTTGTTGTAGCACGCGTTTATTGTCTTCGTTAGAATAGTGGTGCGTCCTGAAACCCCCATTCTATGCAGAAGTACGCCTTGTGCAACAATTTCTACTTCGTGCAAATTTCGCGTTTCGTGCTGTAGTGCTACTTGATGTTGCCCTCTCGTTGAATATTCCCCCCCCAAGTCGTATCCATAATTGAAAGGGGTGTCTTTGTTATTGTATCAACTTCCAATACCTTGCAGGTTGTTCAACAGGGTTGCGGGCAGGCACTTCGACGGCCGGCCGAACGGCGGCAAAACCCTCAAAGAAAAGTACTTCCGGTGTAGGAACAACAAGGACCCGGTGCCGACCGTTCCAAAACGTCCTTATGTCCACGTGGGCACGGAGATTTACATCGACAAATGGTGAGTGCCGCGTCCGAGATTTCGGGAGACTGTCTCGGCAGTCGATGGAGCATGCATTTTGGTGGGAGGCTCGTTTGAAGCACTGATCTGTTTTCGTTTCCGTTCGCACTTATTAAGCAAGTGTCCACGCCCCATTTTCATACAAGCCGCCCGCGAAGTGAAGATATTTTCAGGTATTCGGCTCTTTCGCACTTGTCATCATCGCTTCCACCGTTTAACTTGACAGATGAAGATTAGGGGGGTTAATCGTTTGGCGCTGGTGTTGGAGTTGTCCCCTCCTGATTTGTCTTTGATGTAACGCTGTGTATCGCAAACATTTCCTGCAGTGCCGAGGTCGACCAGCTTGATTAGTCCATACTAGGCTTCTTCCCACCTCCCCGTACCCGGTGCTTGTGTCCATTATCGGCGACCCTGGCCTGGAAGGCCGTTCTCTGGGCCTAACTAGAAGTGTGTAGATGCATTTTGAACCTACACACGTGGGGACTAGGTCGCCTGTGTTTTTTTCGTGATGGTCAAGGTGGTTTTTGGTCGATTTCTTCGATGATCGTGAAGCCAAACATTTTCCTCCTGTTTATAGGTTCATTTCGTATTTCGTATTTTCTCAACAATTATGGCCCAATTTGCTGGCCGCTGATGTTGTGCATCTAGATGATCCAATCGGCGATGCTTGTATTGTTACATACGATCCAAAACCAATGTCGCCATTGATTTCTTGTAGGGAATATCTTCGCTCACCTTGTTGTTCGGACGAGAGGAGTTTTTCCGTGCGGAGGTGTTGAGCAACAGTTGCATGCAATGAGCGAAAATGCACGCCAGTAATGCATTTTCGCAGGGATGTTCACGGTGCGGTTTTTCTCTACGGTGCAGTGCGGTGCGGTGCAGTGCGGTGCGGTGCGGTGCGGTTTAACCGCACCGCACCGCACCGTTACATTTCGAGATGAAAAAAAAAACGCACCGCACCGCACCGCACCGCACCGCACCATCAAATATGGAGATGCACACAACCGCACCGCACAGTACCGTCATATTTCGAGATGAAAAATACCGCACCGCACCGCACCGTAAGGATCCACAAATAACCGTAGTTGCAGTTTAGTTACGGTGCGGTTTGTCCCACCCCGTAGCCAAAACTGCAGTACACCGTGATATAAACCGCAGGTGAGGCACGGTTTTGTCGTGCAGACACACACCAGGAACATTGAACGTTGATAATTTTTCTTTTTTTTAGATGCAGCACACACGCAAAACCGTGTCCCCACTCATCACACACACACCGCCACGGCTGCGATACGCTCCGTGCACAACTCCGCCCATCTCTGATGGAGTCATCCCCCGACGATGGCGACCAGCCTCTTGCAGAGGTGGTCGCCACGCGTCCAACTACTTCTCCCGGTGGTTCTACCTCTGCTCTGCTGGTGCTGCTGATGCCGCGCAAACTGGGATCACCCCGAAGACGGTTCGCGGCGGCAACACACCATTGTCAACGCATTCGCGGGTTGTAGCCTGTGGCGAGCATGAGCCACCTGCCTGGTGGTGCTGCCAGATTATTTCTTCATTTTTCTAGCATTTTCGCATTTTTGCATATTCCAACAATCGTAGTAGTAGTAGAAGCAATGGAGGAATGTAGCTCGTGTTGTAGGAAGGTATGGTCACTGGAAAACCGCACCGTGATATGATAACACCGCACCGCACCGTACCGCACCGTCAAATATCGAGATGAACAAAACCGCACCGCACCGTGACCATGTCAAGATGCAGAAAACCGCACCGCGGTGCGGTTCTACACCGTGAACATCCCTGGCTACATTCTCGTTTCCACCGCTTGACTTCAACATCCTTCGATGCGGCGAGTGTGTGTCTCCACCCGTGTAAACACTGAGCAACGTGTTTGCTCAGGAATGAGTTCACCATACGTGCGACGCTGCTGCTGCTCTCCACAATTAAAATACTTGCAATTCTTTGTGTTCGCCGCTGGGGCCGCCAACGCTTGCGCGATTTGCTGCACGTTAGCGGGACGATATCTATGGCAAGCATGGCGGACCGAATTTTAGACCAGCTGCTCTGGTGGTTGAGGTTCGAGTACATCCGCGGCATCGATGACCATTCCACGTCGGAATACATCCGGCTCTTCAAGCAGGTGCACTTTGTTTGCTCTCTGCAATGGCACCTTGGGTCGTTGTACTCAAGTTCAGGCCGTTCGGTTCCCATTGCATTTGTGAACGGCGTGAAGTACTGACTGTCATGAGCGTTCAGAACGGCGAAACACACACCGATGCATTTTGCAGGAAGCAGAATGCAGGTTGCTCTCATGGTCCTTTGGAGAAATCGCCATAAGCAAGCCCGTGCTCCAGGCGCGGTGAAGGAGTTTTCCAGAGTGCTAACCTCTAATGGTGTCACCACACTTGTCGCGTAATTTTCACACAGACTCGCCACCACCCCACGAATGGCCTCGCCGTACCACAGATTGTCCTCAACTCCAGGGTCCCGCTCATGGACAAAGCTATCAGTGTCGTAATGGATGCGCTGGGCGACCTCGTTCTCAAGGTGACACAAAAAAGAACTGTACGCACGGTTGTGTTTGGGTTTGTTCAGCGGTCGCGTGTTGCAAGTTGGCTCTCGTTTTAGGGTGTCCAGTATCGTGTTTCTGTGTCACCGTGAAAGCGAAGACGATCATCGATATTTCTGAGATGCGCATTGGGGGACATCGCTCCCCAGGCGACGCAAGACTTTATTTGTTCCCAGTTTTCCAACTTGGTGCGTGCTTGAGGAGTTTTTTTGAATGCGAATGGCTGATTGCGCCTTGATTTGCGTTCCTAGCCTTTGGCTTCTCGTGTGCTTGTTCGTATTTCCACCATGTCTGAACTCACGTTTGAACGAATCTCCACTGGTTCATGGTACAGTAGAGTGCCCGATATAAGACCGCATTTATATGGCCGCCTGCACTAGATAAGGCCAGTGAAATCCCTCAGCACAGACTGAGTATTCAAGTTGTCTCATACTGAGAATATTGCCGGGTGCCCTTTTTAAGGCCCGTGTTTTCCCTTGGATCATAGCGGTCTCATTTAGCCCCCCCTACCCTGTACTGTAAATATTATTTTTGACAGATTTGTTCGTCTGTTTCATTCACACTCCACACCCTTGTTCGATTGCCTTGTCGGTTTCGCCCATGCAGCTCGCTCCCGATGCCGCGGAGAACAAAAAAATGTTAGCCGACATGCTCAAGGGTATGAGAAAGAACAAAATGGTGGACGATATGTTAATAGGGGTGGAGACAAGAGATGGGCTAGTCGACGAAGCCAAGGGACGAGCTAGGGTAGCCTCGCAAGAATTTTAGAACGTACGGGCGGGTAGAGGCTCACGACATCCGCCCAACCAGGCCGACGTACAGCTTGTATATATATACCGTATATGACACAAGATAACACACCCCCTGGACCAATTTTCATTGCTCGATTACTCCACGACGAAGAGGATGCATAACGAAACGATAATTTTTTGGCATAAACAAAACGATACATATTTGGAAAGCTGTCGACGAGACGGTGCCAACGCCGCGGTTTTCGGCGCCGTGACTCTTTCTGTTGTTGAGAAATCGAGATTTGCAAATCGGTCCAGGGGGTGTGTTATCTTGTGTCATTTACGGTATGCATAAAAGTTTGTATGTTTGCGTTAGGGAATGGTCCATGGAGGGAGAATCCGAGCAGAGTGATATTTTCGGAACGTTGGGCGTAACCATAGCAAAGGCTTGTTGCCAAGTCGACTCAGAGTCCTTGAGGAGTCAAGATTTTTGTTAGCCTGCGGCCAAGCGTGAGTAGCAAGGCCAACAGCCCATGGCGGTCGCCGGCGTAACGTTTGGATGCTTTTTTATGCTCATGTGTACATGAACAGGGAGTCTACGGAACGAATAGCCGAGCATTACTCCGAGCGCTTTGCGAGTCAAACGAGCTGTCGAGAGCATTGAAAGCGGAGTGTCTCTCTGACGCGGAGGGAAGAAGGTTATTGTTTATGGAAGTACATATTACCATATGAGTGGGCAGGCGAACATTTTGTTTGAAAGGGGGAGGTTATTTACGGGTCAATGTTTTGGCCCGACTGCAGCAGCAGTGCCAATGAACCGAAAGGGTTGTCATTTGTTCGTGAGTGCGTGGACGACTAGCGGCGCACCTTCGCAATAGTTGAGCAGGCTGAAAACAATTTGCCCCCCACCCACAGTCAAGACGACGACGATATCGGGAATTGCTCCAACCCCTGTCGCAACACCATGCTGTGCGTACACAGCAGAAAGTAGAAGGAGTGATCGGGGTGCACAACTCCCTCCAGGTTATGCCTCCGCAGGGCCAATTTTTTGCCAATCGATCACAGACAGGCTCCACCTCGTCTCCTTAATTTAGGCAAATGGTGCCGACGTCCGAGCGGCATGGTCGACGTTGGGCGAAGAAAGTGTTTCTGTAATGAATCGCTGAAGCATAGACCGCGCTACCCGGCTCACTACGTGCAATATTCCAATGTTATTGCCGAATTCAAGACGGGAACGACGTGGCACCATTTTTCGTCGACTTTTTCTTCTTTTTTGATGTCACGTGAACCACAGGATGATGAGTGAGAGGGTAAGAAAGAAACCATTCCAATGTATCATGGCAGACGCGCCAGTACCTTGCAGGTGGTACAAAGGAGCGGCTACCGAGGAACCGACAGAGAAGAATCAGAAATCCTGCGTTGGCGTGAAAGTGATTGCAAAGCCGTCGAACGTCGCCGTTTCGCGGTTACTTCGGAGGTTGGCATGCACTCAAGTCTTGTGCCACCCTGCAGGCAGCACCTGCCAACATTTGCTTTTTGTCTCGTCCTTCTTTAGGGATCCACCCTACACCAATCTTGCCTACACCTTTCAACTTCCGCCTCCGAAAAAAATGGGGTGGGGGCTTCAGTTGAGGCCGTGGCTACCGGCGGGCTGTTATTGTTGTTAACGTTAGCTGTTGTTGATAACCTCACCGTCGGCATGCGACTTTGCCCGTGGGGGGTATCTCAATGTATTATTACCGGACACCAGGGAGAATTACGCTCGTGATCTCGAACTACCGCTTGCACAGTAGTTGTAGTTTCCTGGGATGTGGTGGATCGAACTGAGTATCGGCGTAAACATATGTGTGTCATGCGTGATATCTTCCCATGCATAGACTACTGTATCTTCAGTCATGCTGCGCTGTGGCACATGACATGCATGCCCCGCAAAAAAAACGGCGCCCGGAAATCTGCCCTCGAGGGCAGGCGGGGACCGTCCTGCCCTCAAAACATTTTTTGGCGCCCAGAAATCTCACAGGTGTTCGCGCCTATGGAAAAAATTCCATATTTTTTTTTATGCAGACATTCCAAATCCTGGAATCACATCGGGCAGCAGTCTCTCCGCGCAGTGTTTTTGGTTATTCTGCCACAACTCGCGCTGTAGTGCTGATCCCAATTCGTGCACATCATCTATGGATTGCCCACACATTGGCGATGCTCACACACCTATTCGCTGTCAATTTTGGTTCACCCCATCGGGTAACCAAACTGCATTTAGGTCCTTTGCGTGCTTCCAGTGTTTCGAATACAGGCTGTTTTTTCCTTTTTTCTGCTGCAATGATCAACGCGCAACGGCGCCGTCACACGGCCAGCCAGCGCTCCATTGACTGCAGCAGAAGTGCGTGAGTGGCTTGTTAGGGTTCTGTGAGCACGGTTGTTTCGAATATCACCACACGCATGAGTATCACAGATATTGGTGAAGAGGTCATGAGGTATGAACTGCTATTCCCCTTACTACAGCAGTTAGTTATTTTGCCGCTCGCTTGCACATGGCGCGCGCGCCACACGCCCAACACGTGTGCTAACGCTTGGTCTGTTGAGGTCAGCAGTTGCGCTGCCGTCGAGAGTGTTCACATGAGGTATGGCTGCCCTATGGGTTAGTCAGCGTTTCTTTCGTAGCAAATGCAACAACAGCGGTCCGCCTTGCAACAACAGAGTACAAATCTTAAAAATTGAACTTCGAGCACACACCCCGTCCCCGCTTGCGCTCTCCACACGCCATAGACACTTGTGCAGTCGGCAGTAGCGACGCCAAATTGCGTATGCTATATGAGGGCTCACAATGATTGTCACTCACATTCTCCCGCGTGAACAACTGGTTCACCGAGCATTGAAAAGTGCAATATTTTCCGTGGTGGGTGGTGTGGGGCAAACATGTGTCTGTTACATGTCGTAAGAAACCACCCACCCTTCAGTCAGCCCTGATTCTCTCGNAATTGCGTATGCTATATGAGGGCTCACAATGATTGTCACTCACATTCTCCCGCGTGAACAACTGGTTCACCGAGCATTGAAAAGTGCAATATTTTCCGTGGTGGGTGGTGTGGGGCAAACATGTGTCTGTTACATGTCGTAAGAAACCACCCACCCTTCAGTCAGCCCTGATTCTCTCGCCCGGTGAATAACACGACGATCCTGGGTAGGGTGGTGGCATGGAGATACAACAGTAGTTGAAATGAACGCGGACGATTCTGATGTTTGACGAACTTAAAAGACAAAACCTAAAATCGAGTTAAGTTATTGTCAAGACCTCGGTTGCTCCCGTGGGGTAAAAGGCATATTTTTTTTTCTTTCATCACTAGTCTGTATAGAACTGTAGTATGCATACATGCAGACCTTCCACGCGTGACAGCGACAAAAGTCCTGGTGACACAACAT